>CAEGAF010076785.1:0-50776 GCA_903067075.1 Micropoecilia bifurca
ATCCACCACCACAATGTCCAGTTGGTTCGCCATTACCATCTTGTCTGTCTGGATCTGGAAGTCCCACAGGATCTTAGCTCAGTCCTTGCACAACCTACATCTTGGGTCTTGTCTGGTGTGGTAGATCTGACCCTCTATTGCTCTAGTACATATATGAGTACAGTTATAGATCATGTGTACCTTATAGAAGCTATAATATTTGATGTCCTGGATTAAACCCTGAACCTCCCCGGCTCTCTTTGCCATTGTCAACAACTAAAGTCCACTATTGCTATATCATTTATATTTTTTTTATATCAGCTCTCATCAGAGCTGTAATTTTAGTCAACACAATCAGCAAATGGCATTTCCTCATGGCAAACCTACAAAGAAGCTAATCAAGAGGAAAGAATTAAACCAACAGTAGTTGTGTGATCATTGTCATCATTGTTCCTGCTTACAATTCACCACTAGAACTCGCACTCTGCTTGGGTCATTTTTTCTTCATTTGGGTAAAATGTCTGGTAGACTAGATGTGAGTTCTAGGCAACCCATCCAAATCCGTCCAAATGGATTACTAATATCAGCTGATGACCTTGAACTTTTATGAATTCCTGCCAGATCTTGCTGGTCTGAATCCTTCCTATTTTTTGTGAAGTCAGTTTTTTTTTTAACTTTGTATCTTTGCTCTGTGAGAGGTCCTGCAGAGAAACCCCAACTAACTTACTGCATTATTATTCCACTGTACAGTTATTAGTGCAATGAAACACACTGCTGTCTACTAACTTAAGCACATTCAGTTTAATTATACGTACCTAGAGGCGTGCATCCCGTTCCTGGGAGCCATTTTTCTGACTGTAATTACAGTCCACTAAGTTGGAAGAAACTTCCAGAAAACTGTAAAAATGCTGAATCCCTGAGTTCCTTTTAATCAAGGCTTAAAAAACGTATTTGTTTAGAACTGCCATTGATTCATATCGACTAAAACATTTGAAACTTTTCCTTACCTTTCTTTATTATGCCACTGTAGTATAATACTTTTGTTGTGTTATGTTTTGATTATATAAAGGACATACAAATATTTTGTTGTTGAAATGTGCTATGCAAATAAATATGTCATGCCTTGTCTACAGGCATTTTTAAAACACTGATTTTGTAGAGTTTTTTTTTTCTACCAATTTTTTTTTTGAATGAGACCAGGCATGGACACTGATATTCAAATCTAGAGCTAGACTGTACCCTTATGGGTCAGATTTAATATTTGAAATTAAAACACAAATACTTCTTTTTACAAGAGGGATTGCAAATTATAATAGCACTTATTTAGTATGTTGTTTTTTTAATCCAAAATAATACATCCATGGAAGCTGCAAATGAATTTAACACATCTGTGTTATTCAGAGTGAGAGTCTCGCAGTTGCCCAGGGTAACAATGTGGAGTTTTAATGAGCAGCCAGGTTTCCCCACATCCTGGACTTGGCCACGCCATAAAGATAATAGGCAGGTGTGCAGGCATTAAATTGAAGCTAACACAGACATGAAAGGAGAAAGAATTTAGTGAAGTTTGATTCACAAAAGGCCTGGGAAACCTTGGTCTAAAATGGCACTCTAGAGCAAATGCATTCAACAGAAATTGGCTTGTTTGCCTTCACACTGGCTAATTAAGAGTTGGAACTGGGAAGGTGTAAGAAGGACAAGAAAAGAGACACAGAGAGAAAGAGAGTTATGTCTGTTTCCATTTTAAATTTATCTGCAGAGGAGAAATTACAGATGACTTTTCCACGCTAGTGGGAAAGCAGACCAATATGAAGAACAAAAAAAAAAAACAACAGCAGCAAAGCTTTAAACTCTGATGCAGCTCTCTTCATTAATCACCTCCAACACACTAACTCTGCATTCCCTTTGAACTCTCTTCCTCTTTGAGTTGTCTCTGATTAACTTTGTTTATCAGACAGATGACTGATCATACCTGACAGCTATTATCATGACCCTACATTATAAGGCCACCACTAATAAATCTGCGAGTGTGTTTGTTTCTGTCCTTACTTTCATGTTTACCCATCTCTTCGCTTTGCCGCACTGTCAGGCCTTGGAGCTGGATGCGGTTTCATGTTGATGCTTTAACAACACTTCTTTTCCAATCACAAAAATGTCTTCAGATCATCTGTGTAAGGGAAGAACTGCTTTAATAGTGCTGCCGCTATCTCTTTTTTGACATCATGTGGCCCTCTGTAGAAAATGGAAATCTGAATGCGGCTGAATAGGACCAACAAGGTGAAAGCAACGTCATGTATTTTGACCCCCACAAAATGTGCAGAGTGGATGTGATAAGATCATGCATAAAGTGGAGGTACTGGAGAAGATGAGATAAAAATTTACTGAAAGCGAAGCAAATGTGCACTAAAATGAACTTTTAAGCTGCAATGGCTTAAAAATCTGTTGGAATATAAATTATGGGAAAAAAAATTATATTGCACATTAATAATGTAACAAAGAATAGTTTTTTATTTAAATCCTGTTTGAAAAAAAATTACATACTAGTTGCTGTAATTTAGGTTGTAGCAAATTGTGACAGAGGGACTCTTGATTCTTCTTCTCTTGTTCTGATCGTAAACAAGAAACGGCTCATAAATGAAGGACAACTGAAGAGCGAAGCCTGTGAATGTACAAATGGTCTTTTTGAACTAACAAGCTTGTAATTCGGTACCAAGCCGTAGGCTGTAGAACAACGCTTGAGTCGCCCTCCAAGTCAAGTTGTCGCAACTCACCGTTCTGTGTAACCTCCGTTAAATCCCTGCTTGCTCTGCACAGGTCAATCAAGCAGATGTCATGTGGAGCTCTCACTGTGCACAATGGCCCTGAATGGTTTAATTCAGTAGCAACACTATTCCCAATGTTGGCAAACTGAGAAAAATAATGCCTACAGAGAATTTTTTTGAACAATACCATTAATGGTTTTAAATTGTTACTTAAAGGGGGAATATTATGTATTTACCAGGCACATGGTGCCATTTTGTAGCACAATCAGGTAACAATATTACTTTCCTTCAGCTGTTATGAAAATGTTGCAGGTACCAGAAAAACATTAAAAAAAAAGACTTTGCATCATAGCCATAGCTGATGCTCAGCTAAGGACTGAATCTCCAAGGTGGAGATTGATAGAATCAGGTGATTGTATCAGAGTAATCAACTGATACAAAGGAATCTTCTAACATAGATATACATGAATGATTCAAAGCAACTCTCTAGATATGTTTTTGATGAGGGAATAAAATTAAAGTATGCTATAAAGCTCAAATAATTTATTTGCAAAATATTCCACACCCACCCGTTTAAGACATGATTTACAAAATGTTACTTAAAAAACACCAGTATCGGTCGAGTTACCTGGAAATAGTGACTAGTTACTAATTTCTGAGTACTTTTCCAAGAAAATAATCCAGATACTTTACTGATTAGCTATTTTCAAGTAATGTATTGATTACATTATTTTATTTTTCATAAACATGATTCAGAACCTGAATATGCTACAAAGCAATGGACTTCTCAGCTTAATTCTATTCTTTCTGCATATTCCATCATATAACATTTAATCAGATTAAGTGGTCTCATTTTAAAAAAATGCTAAGTTTCAGTCTTAACTTTAAAAAAGTAAAAATCTCCTCATTGCATTTAACTGAATGCGACTATCTGGCTTGAAGGAACTTGCTGAAGAATTTATTTTCGGCACATTCCACCAGATTTTAACAAAATCTGTGAGGAAGGCCAGCTCTGTGCATAATACCCCCTTGGCCGTGTGCAGGTTTTGGGAGACAGACTCCAGCTAAAATAACATTATTGATGGACAATGTCTCTCGCTACATGCATGAAGCTGATGCTGAACTGCAGAGCACCTTGAGTGACAGGCTGCTGCATCCCAGGTGCACAAAGACGTGTTTTTGTAGAGCTTTTTGCTTACATGCCCTCAGGCCAGATTTGGCAGTTCAAAAGGGCAACGATAGCTGAGGAGGCAAGAGTTCATAGTGCAACTGGTGGGTTGCCGGTTTGAACCCCTTCTCCATACGTCTCAGTTTTTGTGTCCTCAGTCAAGACACTTCACCTGCCTTTCCTGTCGGTGGGGGTCTGGAAGCGTGTTGGTGCTGATTGTACGGCAGCTTCACTTTTGTCAATCTACCCCAGTGCAGCTAATGGGCGAATGACTGAATGTATTGTAATGTGCTTTGAGTGTAGTACAAGTACAGGGAATTTACCATTCAGTATCAATGACGTTGAGACCTTTTTGTGACAGAACACCACAAACATGTTGAGCACCAATTTTAAAGTATTATCAAAGATTCTTAGATTTTGGTAATGCCTTTGACTGCGACGTTCTAAATCGTTATTATGTATTGTAGCCGTTAGTTCAAAGTTTTTCTAATGCAGGAATGTGAATTTCTGCCCTGGTCTCAAGTCCCCTGCAAGTTCTACTGTGTTGTCATCATGGATTGTCACTTAGTTTATGATCCCAGGATCCCTGTCAATGAAGCTTCCGTGTAACAAAATGCAGCCAACGTCATGTTTCCATGCGATCATGTGGTGTTGGTTACATAACATTTTGCACGTTGCCCAAAATGTTCAAATTTGATGTAATCTAACTAGAGCACCTTGACCCACCTGCATCCCCGGTGACCTGTGTGAAACAGCAATAACCTTCTGTTTATTAACACTTTTGCATGGCAATGAAAGCCAAATTGATCAAGATTTTATGCTGACGTTTCTGTGCATTTTTGTTGATGGACAGATTAAGAAATAGATAACTAGCCTCCCATCACCTATTACTTGATATATTGTTTTCTTTGGAGGACAATTCAGGGACATTTAAATGCTCTCAACTGCTCCAAGTGAAAGAATACATTTAAATTTGTTTGCTAGAATGTTTTTAATTAGGATTTATGCTGAATGTAAAATATACACCTTTTTCCAACAAATTATTTGCTTGGCTTTTGAACTTGCACTTAATAAAATATAATAATTCCATGAAAAATAAATCCTCTTGAGTTATCTTTAATCTCCTCGGCAGAGATTTCTCAAGAGAAGCAATGTTTTTTTTTCTCTCTCTCTCTTATTTGCATGTCTTTTTCTCAATAGCCTGATAAAGAAGGCACATACAGAATCTGTTTGGTTAATGAGACACATGCCAGGCTTTTTCTCGCCCTGGGAAGGAGCAGTTTAACTGGGGAGGATGTCCTAAAACGGTGACAAACAACACTAAAGGAGGGGGTTTGCCACAGGCGAAAGGTAAAGTAAAAGAAAGATAAGAATGGAGGAAAGGGAGATGTTGTGGTGTCAAGACCGAATTACTCCTCATTATAGTGTAGAGAGAAGCCAGTAAATCAAATGCCACTGCAGCCATTCTGCAGCTTCCCCCCATCATCAGTCAAAAGCCCTCCCTGTAAAACATGCGTTGTGTTCTGGTGCATGACTGCCTCCAGACCTGTAATAATAAAAACATGTCCCTGTGCACAATGTTCGACAAGGACGTCTTCTGCACCTCCCATCTGAGTCGCATTGTCCTGTGGGTGTTTGGTCAAACATTACAGAGCAGAGGAGCATGGGTGTCTTTTTTTTTCTTTTTCATGGTCAATGGAAGGTCAATTGATGGTATTGATGTCTGATTTTTCCAAAGTGACCCTCTTTGTAAGCTCGGCGTCAGACTTTTCCGCATGCCCCGTTAACCTAGCAGGTGACGTCCAGTCGACCGTTGTTTTACAAAAGTTTTCAGCACCTTGACATCGTTGTGGTCGCCGGGTGAAAAACGACGTTGCACTTCATTAGGTGTCTGCTGGTGGAGAGCTGCTCGTCCCATTAGATGCCGCACCGTGTTGCACCATGTTACTGCAAGGCCCATTGCCATTTATTTCACAATTGGCCGGATGAAACGACTGATATTAACAATCTGCTCCTTCATGCGTTTCTCTCACTCTTATTCTTTTCTTTTTTTATTACTCGTGTCTCCTTCCTTTTTCTCCTTTTCCCCTACCGCATTCAGGTTTTTGTTCTTAGCTGGGAGAGAAGACACTCAATCCTGAAATTGTTATGTTGGGTCACGTTTCAGGACACGATTAATGAGGGGGAATCATGTGGACAGGTAATTTGAATTGTCGGCTCCATTTGTTATTTACAATTGTCAATTAATGCCACCCTGAACATCCCTTGTGTCAGCTCCAACCCTGCCAGTTGCCAATTACTCTTCAGGCCACCTTACTGACCTCCTGGCAGGAAGAGAGGTGGGGGAATCAGATGAGCGCGATCCCTCTGAGACACAAAACATCCCAGCCATCTGCCACCTGCATTCTTGCCTCCCCCACCAGTGGAGAAAGTTGGAAAGTGTGTGAGGGAGTTACAAAGAAAATTGAAGAGGGAACAGAGGGAACAAATGACAAAAAATGAGACTGCCAAAGGAGACATAAAAGCAGACGCAGAATACCGTCATAAAAAGAAGATGAGAGGCGTGTGACCTGGTTTTCAGGGGACAGGTCTGACCTTTCGGCAGAATGCCAGAATATTGGTTTCTGAACACCAACAACAGTCCAGTGATAAAAAATTTATTTAAGTCATTGATGAAATTCAGTTATTAATTTCTTTTTACAAAAATGGCAGCACACCTATTGCTAATATAATTTAGCAGACTTCACCAGACAACCACGTCTAGTTGAGACTTTTTCCCCTTTAAAATGTACCCTGAAATTGGATCTTTATAATGCAGTTCCTAAAAAAACTTTTTTATGTATCAAAGTTTTTAGCTCTAATATGCTTCAAAATGGCTGATATTGATAGTGTGTATTTTGTCTAACATTGGGCTACGCTACAAAGGTTTCATTTCTGCTTTAAAATGGAGCCTGAATTATTAAACAGAATCGTTAATTAGGTTTTACTTAAAAACTATGTTTTACAGGGTATTTCAAAGAAATACTGATGTGCATGTTATAGGATGACTGATCTGTCTGTGTCTTTAAATAATAAATTAAACAAAGCAGGATCAGAGTAACGAATGTTAATTGTCAAATCGCTCCAACTCAGTATTTTTTTGTGGGGTTACAGTTAGCAATCAGTATTTTATCCGCAGTAAAAAAACAACTCTGAATTAGAGGTTTCAAACTCTAGTCCTGAAGTTATGGTGTTTCCAGCTTTTATAAGTCTCATTGGTCTAACACACCTGATTCAAAAGCCTAAACTGCCTTCACAGGAGGGAATCAAGAGGGCCTCCTCTGAAGTCCTTTTTTTCTTGGATAAAAAGGGTTTGTGTACATGGAGTCAATCATGCAAAAGTAATTCAGGGTATTTAACTGTGTAGTTGCATTTTCTAAACCAACATCAAGTAGTTTAATGGGATAGGAATATATCACCCTTGATCAAGTGTTAATAACATAATGCTACAGCTTTGCCTCTCTGGACATCTGATAATGTGCTTTGCTGCTGCTGGAATTGACAGCAATGCTACTTCAGAGCAATCATCTGATGACAATATTCCTCAACCGTCTGGTATGCTTTGCATGTGTTCTGTGTACGCTGATGAAGATTTATTCAAATTGCCATGACAAATCATTGGAGCAGCTCCAGATGGATTACTGGTCAATTTATCCCTTCAGCATTTCAGATTTTTTTCTGGTATTAAATTCTGCTGTATATCCTTGGATGATACTGATCAGGGACTTTGTGCACGCTAGCTTTGTGGGCCATTATTATGGGTATGAAACAAACATGATGATAAATGACTTAAACAATATTTTCTACAATCTACCCATAATCTATCGCAAGGAAATGTAAATTATGACTGTAGAAAGTATCTCCAACCAGGAGTTCATCTCAATCTCAGGAGTCATATCTATTATATTTTCTAAGTGTCAGTGTGCCTATATATGAGAACACTGGATTTGAGCATCGTAGATATATTCATTTCCTTCATTCATGAAAATAACTACAAGAAAATATAAAGTCATGGTTTAAGTACATGTACAGAACAAGTTTTTTTCAGTGATTCAAAATGGTACTGGAAAGGTATTAAATGGGAGATGGATTATTAGACAGCGAGATAGTTAAACTGAACTGAACTCCCTCTGACTGCTTTGCTCTTTGGTTCGCTGCAGCTATAGCATGTTAAATGCTCAGTCTAGTTAGCATGACCACCGATGACGGCAGATAAACAGTTCTCTTGTTATAGTAAGTTGTTTCGCCGCCATTAGCAATTTAGCAGCATTGATTGGCAGCATGTAGACCTTCCTCCTGGCTCTGGTTGATTATTTTTGGTTGGGAGTGGTGCATTTCTTCAGACGGCAATAATAGCTCACCAAGGAGGCTGAGGAGATCAATCTTTCCAAAGATTATCTGTCTCATAACATGCTATCATGACATGGTGACAGCTAAAAAACACATTCTTTATAAAAGTCACATATTGCAGCTTTAACTTAACTGTACCTTTTACCACATTTAACAGCAGCAGCCTTAACTCCCAATACCGGTGTCACTCCTCCTCGTCCCTCTCCCAGAGAAGGTGAGCAACACTGTGTTCAATGACATGTCAATTAACATCACTGCAGGGAGTCTATGGGGATTTTTCTGTTTCTGTTGCTCTTTTTACGGTTTCACAGCAAAACTGACAAATTGTGAAAAAATCCACCAAAGTGGGTGGAGCCAAGACACAGAGAAACGGCCAAGGGGTGAGAATGAGCAGAAAGGTTAAACAAGGCTGAGATTGAGCACTATTGCCAACTTATCCACTTAGCCACTATATTTAGCAACTTTTCAGACCCTTAGCAACCCTGTTTTTTTTTTTTTTTTTTTTTTGCTTGTACAATTTTTGTTTGGAAGATAAACATGGCCTATTGCATATTTTATGTCTACTTTCAATCTTTCTTCACATAGTGAATTGTATACTGTGTGCTGACTGTTTCGCATGCAGTTCACCAGCAGTACATATTCTACTAGTACCAATATTGGACCAAAGGAAGCAGGCTGTTTCACGCCTTGGAAACCTGTTTTGTAAGTCTTTTGATGGATTAATGAAACTCTTGAGATATGGTGACAACAGCTGTACAGGGTTGAGGTCAATTTGATATTTTTTGTCAAGTGACAAAGAAGTCCTAGTGTCACCTCTGCAAATGGTGTAAATGTATTAAAGGGCTAAATTGATGGAGAGTCCACCAACTGACAGCAGGACATACCTATTTTCCAAATACTTTAATTATATGAACAGACCACAGTGAATTTAACACCCTTAACATGTACCACGTGTACTGTTGATTCTCCACATTTAAACCAATTCCAATTTATTTTTAGATACATCACCATATGTGGCAAAATTTCTATTTTTTTCTTTTAAACTTGTGACAGATCTTTACCAGGGGTTTTAAATGGGGGATTATTATTAACTGAATATGGAACAATGCAGGATCTAGTTTCCCTAGGGATAGACCTTTATGAATTTAATTATGAAATTTGACAATATGTTGATAATGGCATTTGCAACAACTGCTACAGTTTTACATCCGAGCTGTTCTAAGAACTGTTCTCTCTCTCATGAGCAATCAGCTCGACCATCCAGTCAGAACTAATCCCTGTTTCTCCAAACTGAGATCCCTCCGATGACTAAACCAGTACAGCTGATAGTAAAAGAACAGAATCATGCTTTAAAAGTGTAAAAAGGAAGGATTTAGAAGCATGGTGTACACTTTAAGTTTTACTCTGTCACTAAGGTTTGGCCTTAGCGACATGTTTTGCAGCATTATGATGCTTACCGGAAATTACCTGCGCTGTAAACCATCATCCTTCACAGTGAAAAGAGAAGCCCTGAGTCAAATTTGGTGAATGTTGGTGTTAATTCAATATTTGGAAGTGTGGCCAATACGGGCTGAATGTTAAAAACAACATGCGGACTACAATTCTAAAACGGTGCAGAAAACTGGGACCATTGTTCCTCCATTCCGTTCGCTGATTGGCCAGTGTGACAGTGGCCAGGCTAGGCAGCTTCTACTCCTCTGACAAACTGGGCCAAAAGAGTTTTAGCTGACTTTAAAAGTGAATCTGGAGAGTTTGGAGAAGGCTCTATGTGTAACCTAAAACAAAACATGCTGCTACAGTGTCTATTTTACAATATCACAATAAAATCAGGTGAAAAATATGGGTAATACAGGCGATTCAATAATTGCTTTCCTTCTCATTTTTAAACTAAGAGCAGATATTTGTTTGGTCGACTATCTAACGGGGATTAAAGCACTGCTTCTACATTTTACCAATCTGTCCTTATTGAGTGTCGTCCTCCTCCCAAAGAAAAAGAAACAAAGAGGAAGTGCCAGCGCTGACCTTATGGGATGTAGAATTGCAATTTGCCTCAGTGGGTGGCTCGACACATACAAATGACAAAGGGAAGCAAAATCTCAATCCCCTGGAGTCCCCTGGCTGGAGGGTATTGCTTTGTAAAAGAAACATGACATAACCAACCTTGCAAATGTGTCTAATGGCTCTGTTATGGAGGGACTGACCAGGGAATGAGTGGAGAAGATATATCCACTTTGCTATTAAGCGTGTGTTGTCCAGCCTCTCTCTCTCTCTGACCATTTGTATCTTAGCAGAGCATTATTTTACATCCTTGTTTAAAAAATAGGTCTGCCCAAACGGCAAACTTACTGATAATTCTAATTGCTTAAGTAGAGGAAAGTCAGACTTTTTTCTTGTGTCTTCAGTTCTTGAAAAGATTGGAAGAAACGGGCTTAGAAGCTGTAGAACGAACGACGCAGCAACACATACTCCAATTTATAAACCTGTTATGTCCAGCCATGTTCAGAGATGAAGAAGTCTTTTGGATGAGAGGTGAAACGTCTCCAAGAAAGAAGAAAAAACATCCAGTTTCCTTCGACTGAAGCATTTCTGATCGCCTTAACTTGGATGACTGAGAATATACGCAAGCTTGCTGGTAATTAGAATTGCAGTAATGATTGCTACTGTGGCCTCTCAATAAAACATTTAAATCAAATGCATTGAATAATCAGTATGGCAGAAATCCTTCTGACAAGAAAATATTTATTTGTAAAGGTTGACCGCATCTGATTCATTTTTTTTCCAAGTCAGACTTACTTTTTGCAGGTAGGATGTGGAGTTACAGTGCGTGCTCAGAAAGGAACTGTAAAGGCCTTCATATGGCATTAAAAAGCCTATTTGTGGATGATCAATGCATTATATCTGTATTGATATTTTTTATGTTTTTTGTAGATGCCAGTAGGGGTGAGGTTTCCAGTGTATACCTACTTGTCAGAAGTGTTGAATAACAACAGCTTGCCTTCCTTTGATTTCTTTGACTCGCCGCCATGGCCAAACATTACAGTGTCTAACCTGTCAATGACATACCACGGATTGCTATTGATTGGCACCGTTATTGCTGCCGGCTAAATTCATTACAGGATCGACCAAGGTTGCCTGAGATGGGCACAGAGGGTGAAGCTTCTAAAAGCACCTGAAAGGTTAAAAAAAAAAAAGCATTTTCAAGGCTTGCAGCTATAAACACAAGGAAGCAGAAAGGCAGGAAACTGTGATATTTTGTCAAATTAGATTTGCTTCAAGAAAAAAAAGTTTCTGCTTCTCCTGTCTCAAGATGGAGTAAGCCAATTTTTGTTACCTTACTCCTGTTTTCTCTGGAGTATAATTAAGTTTGTTATTAAAACTAAGGCTATTCTACATAGAAACAGAAACCAGCCAAAGTAGCTGGATAGATCCCTTTTTTTTCAATCTTTTTTTAGAATCCTACCAACATTACCTAACAGCCCTTTTTTATGCCATTCACAAAGTAAGTTGAGATAGTTATTTCTTATTTATATAAGCAGCCAGCCTTTCTGTTTCTTACCACGTCTGGAAAAAACTCATTTTATTTGGTCAAAATGTGTTTTTTATTACTGATGTACACTTTATTTGTGTTTTTGATAGGTTTACACCTTACAACAAGATACCCGTCATAAAGCAGTGGAGAACAGCTATAAATAGTTAAGTTTGTTGTGAATTGTCCCTTTTGCTACATTTGACTCATTTTAGGATTTTTCTGATGCCCTCCTCACAATGCCACAGATAAAACCCAAGTTTCCTCAAATTGTGTTTGAGTCAATGTTCAGTAAAGTAATCCAATTCCAGTCTGGCCAATCTCAGTGTTTCAGATTTACCTCAAGAGATAATCAAATGACATCCGGATTCTTTTACAAATACTGTGATGTGTCCCTTCAGACTGACATCAATAAGAAGCTATGAATCACTTCCAGGTTTGTTGTTGAATGGGAATAACATTACATTGCTCTCTGGTACATAAAACAAGGGGGTTCCCATATTGACTAGACATGGAAACAAGCAATTGGGTGGAACCGACAGAAAATATTTTTCCAATACTTATGCCCTCCTTCAATAGAATAGCACTCTGGGTGGTGAGCTATATGACCCAAATCAAAAACCGCCTCAAGCTTAGAGCTTTAACCTGTGGACTGATGTACCAACAGGCCAGAGTCCTCTGTAAGCCAACAGTTTTGCATTCCTCACTTTTACCCATTATTTTCAGATAATATTGTTGAAAGTATATGTTGAGCATTGCATTTCTAAAACACAAAAAAATGTGAAGCTGAGGTTTAAAGCCTATAAAACAGAGTTTGTCACATCGCATGACTGCTAACGTGAGCTAATATAGTGAGAGCAAAAATGCTTCCTTCTGACATTTCTAAACCTTTGATCCCCATTGTATCCCCAGCTGTTTGTTTCAGGGCTGCAAATGAGGAAACTTCACATGCAAGCTTCAGCCAGGAGATGGAAAAATGAATGAACAAAATAACTTTGTTAACCCATGACAGGGCAAACGATTCAAACGGGAAAAATATAAATGTAGGAGTCCTGAAGCTGTTAACAGAAACTGGAACTGCAAGATGCAAAACAAAAAGAATAATGTCACTAATAGTTGTCCAAACAGGAAATAAAAACATAAAAGATAACTAAATGTTTTAACTACAGTATGAAAATGTCTAGATATAAAAACAGGTTCATGTTTTATCAAATTAGCAAAAGTTGTGATGTTGTGACAAGATAAAAAAAAAAAAAGGGTGTGAAAACTTTTTTCAGGTACGCTGCATCATCCATTGAGCAACACTAACATTAAGATGTTATTCTGACTGAAAGCAGCTTGTGCTCTGGCTGTCTTAATTAATCCCACTCTACTTTGTCGATGCTTTGCTAGTTCTGAAGATGTAGTAACGGTGTCAAGTCGCTTGACTACAGAAAACAGAGACACAGCCAACTCCATACCTAATCTGCTACTTTATATTGATAGATGTAAACCCTCTTCTGGACTTCATTTGTTCTCCTGCCCATTAATCCACAGCTAGGCATTCTCCATCCAGGGGCTTAGTAGCTCTCTATTCTTGCCTTCCTAGCTGGAGATTGGGAACGCCATAGGGGGCCGGAAGATCCTGCAGAATACCAATTGGCCACACCAGGGGAGGAGTAGGATGAGGGATCTCAATTATAGATTTCACTTGAAACATGTCTTTCCTCACCTCCCCTTCTCATCCAAAGACGTAGAGCATGCTGAAGGAGAGGGGGAGGAAAGTGGACATGCAATATTTTAGGAAGCTACCCCGCTCTCATGCTGGTGTTTACTGATCTTAAATAGCATGTCTGTGGACTGGGTGTGGAGATTTTTGTGGGGTTTTTCTGCGGTTTACAAATTGCAAACCTGAAACCAAAAGTGCAGGCGCAAGAAGGAGTGAATTGCTTTTCTGAGGTGATTTCACTATGTCCCGTACCTATGTAGGTACGAGGAATGTCAGCAAAGATGAGAAAGAAGCGGAGAGGAGGAGACAGGGAGGGTTCGAAATAGCTTCATTTGTCATAAGGTTGTCTCTGATTTCTCTCCCCTCTGTGATTCCACGTGATCTTGGAAGATTTAGTTTAAGTAGACAAAGCTGTGTAAAATGAGTCTGAAGGCTCCTATAATTTTTCACACAAGTGACTCAGTGTAGCTTTTTGGTTAGGGAGGGGAAACTGATCTGTTATTTTATATATACATAAATGTATATATTAGAGATGTCAAATGATTAAATGTTTTTATTTTATTAATCATAAGGTTGCTGTGAATTAAACACTATTAATTATTTGTAAAGTAAATGTACTGAGTTGATAAATGAGTTCTAAATGTTTTTATTAGGGATGATTGATTAAACCAGGATGTAATGAACAGAACATGGCATCACGTCTTTAAAGTTTTTCTGCTTATTGTTGCTCGTGCTTTTTATTTAATTATACCAGTTCCGTGTTGCTTCTGTCATGAATAACTTCATGTACAGTGACGCTTTGCTGTGTTGTTTTGTCGACAACAGCAAAATAATTTCGGGGATCTTCCTGTGCTCCAAGCGCAGCAGCACAACGCAGAGCAGGAAGAGACGTGGAGACGAGAGAGCAGAGCTGTTTTCAGACGTCACTATTTTAAGAAACGGCAGATTAGCTGAAACAGTGGAGGAAATTATGCTCCACCTGCAGCACAGATGACGAAAAAGTTACACATCACGACTGACTTGTCATAATGTGAACTTAAAATTAGACGACCTATAATTTAAAAAGGTTTTTAAATTACCTTTGAAAACGATGGACAACTTGAGTGCTCTACCTATTCAGTCTCCTGATTTATTGGCTTCCAGATTTAAGTTTGTATGCTTCTACTGAAACAGCCTATTTCCAAGATTTGCTCTAAATTCTCAGTTGGACTGATATGTGACTTTGATGAAGCTATTTTAGCTTTGGACATGGATTGATCTAAAAGATTGCATCATTCCACTTACTGTACGTTTAGGACTGACCTTCTGGAAGGGAATGGTGTTCAATCTTTCGTTGACTCAGAGTTTCTTGCTATGAACTGTGGCCAAATTTCCTGTCCCATCTAAATGAAAAGCATTTACAGCCCATAATGTTACCAGTATATGTAATGACTGTAGAGTCTCTTTACACTGTCAGTGGACTTCTAAAGGGAATTGTGTTGAATGGACTTCATTTAGGCCTCCAAGAGTAAAAATGGGCTAAAAACATTTGCATGCCAGACTTCTCATAATTTTCTTTGAACAAGAAATTTGACAACCACATACCTCTTTCATTTCCCTTCACAATTATCCACTGTCTAATAATACATTGAAGTTAAAATGTATGTTTTATAGATAGTAAAAAAATGTTCAAGGGCTGCTGAAATTATTCAAAGCACCCTTAATCCCAAAATTCATAACTCAATCTGCATCATTTTAATGCATTTACATGGATACACCTGTGCTTCTAAAATGTCTTCAGCCTTATTCTAAATGACAGAAAATATCTCTCCGCATTTTCCAGCACGCTGAAAGTTTTGCAAGGTTTCTCTTCGAGGAAAAGGGAACTGCTGCTGCTGCTTCTCCCGGTTAAATGCTGCATGGCAGTTGAAGAACCAACACTTTGCATTGTATCAGATAAAATCTTTGCTCGAGATGGAATCACGCAGTCTGATAATCTAGCACCTGACTGTGCCTTGCAGGATGGAGGATCCACCACTGACTGAGGCTGTTGGTCTGTGTGGCAGCGATCAATGCTGATCGCGGTAGCTTCCCTCTGTCAGTCAGCAAGCATGTTATCTGTCCTCGTCCTTCACTCAATAACCCATTCACTCATTCACTCCCTGATTCAGTTGCTCACTGCCTCACCACTGCAGCACTGTCGGTACATAGGGCCAGTCTGTCTTTCTAAAACACCAACACTGCCCCCTTTTGGCGAGACTCGTCTGCCGGCTGGACAGACTGATGTCCCACTTGAAAAACGACTCCTCTGAACAATTTCTGACATTCACTCTGTCCCGCTGATTTATAAATCTTCTGTGGGAGAAGAGAAAGAGTTTTTTTATTGAAAAACGGTGAATAAGGGTTGAAGGCTGATATACTTTTACTTGGTCTGACTTGGCTCTATCTCTGACTGAATCACTGCCACCCAGAGCTTGTTACCGAGACACAGCCATTTCACAAGTGCCGTGGACTCGCAGCAAAACTGTGCTTGCGGGAGAGACGAGGCTGGACTGGAGTCCCGGGGGGAGGGTAATTATCCGTTATGATCACTGGGAGACGACATGACTCTGTGTGACAGCTTTTGTTATTCTGACCGCTGAGAAGAAGTATAGAGGCGAGAAAAGATGATTAAAAGAGTGTCTGCCCTCCCTGTGTCTTTGGAGGAAGAAGTATGGTGACACCCGGGTGGTTTCTAAGGATGTGCTCTGACAGCAGAGTGGGAGCAAGAACTGGTGGAGGGATGGACATGAGAGAAAAGAGCATCCAAGGGGGTGCTGGTGAGATGTTTGAGGCCCATCCAGCCCCTCCTCTCGTACTTTGTTGCTTGGAGACATTTGGAGAAAATGCAAATGAGCAGGAAACAGAGGGACTGCATGATTGCACGAACAGCTACACAAACAAAGCCGCCGCCACAACCACACAGCGCAATGTGGTTAAAAAAGGGGCTGATTATGATAACAACTGATACATTAATGGCTGCATTAATCTAATTTATGCACAGCATACAGTGACACTTGGTACAATTTGAATAATTTAAGTTTAGAGAAAAATGAAACGTAGCTGTTATGTGAATAATAATGCATCAGGGAGGTATTAGATTTATCACTTTTTGCCCTGAGCCCAGGGTTTCGCATGTGCGATAAAAGTGGAGGAAAAGTAGACGACCAGCCACTTCCAACCTCCCATGCCAGCTGGTAATTATTATTAACCATTCACCAATTCACTGCAGAAAATTGTTAATTAGACCACAAAATGTCAGCCATTTTCCCGACAAAGGCTTAATGGGATTTGGGGGTTTCAGTCAGTTCTCTCAAAGTTCCATGACAAGCCACGGATTAGATTGTGGATGGTTTATTCATTCTCTGAGCACTTTATGGCTAGTTGTTTTCATCTCAGCGCTTAAAGCTTTTCCCTTGTTTATGCCCCTAAAAATAAACATGAGACACTGGTTTTGAAGCTTGAAGAAAAAAACTGAGATGCAGTATAACTCAAAGGAAGAGGGAGTGAGAAAAGGGGGGGAAAAAAGTATTCCTGACGTTATAAATTAGAAAAGTGTAGGAGTCTCAGGACACTGGTTTCACAGTTCTTATATTAAAGCCCTATAGGGTTTTCAGAGATGGTGACTGGGACTAAATTTCATTCATCAACATTATTTTTGGCTCGATTTTTATTGCTTCATTTCGGAATGCACCACTACAAGTTATGGCAAATAAAAGCTAAAAGAAACAAGTACAACAAGTACAGACTCAACTCTATAAATTAGGATGTGATTGAAAAATTTGTTTATTTACACAAAATGCTCAATTTATAGGGTTTACAGACATATATGAAGTGTAATTCTCAGTTTTTCTGATTATAGCTGACAGAAAATTAAAACCATATTTTCACGAAAATGTTTCTGTTCTTTTTTATGTCTGTCATTTTGACAGACGGCGTTAAGAAAGTAGTCAGGATAATTTTCACCCATCAACTTTTAAATGATAATAATGACATATTCAGTTGCATTTAATTCTCAATTAACATTGAACAAGCTGAACAGATAATACACATCACACATCAAGCAGATAAATACATTTAGCTTTAATTTCCACTGTCACAAAAACCATGAACTGTGGCCCCAGTTAGCGGCATACAATGACATTAAAAGATTGCAATTAAATCACGAGCTATTAGTCTGTGGTGGCCTGAAAGTGTGTAACCTCACAACTCCCTGGTCTACCTGGTCGGACCTGAATCGCACACCAGTTTGTGCTTAATCAGAGGTCTTTGTTTTGAGCACAGATTAATCCTCACCAATGGTTCTGACATTTTATCGTTTAGATGTGTAGTTTTGTACGAGTAAAATAAAAGACTTCCCAGACACGTTTTCATCCAATAAACCTGCAACTCTGAGATATCTGGTTTTCATTATTCTTCAGAGAAATAAACCATAAATGTATCACTCTCTATGTAATCCATCTATTTAACATATTAGTTAAAATTATTTTTTAAGATGCAAATTAATCAAAAGTAGAACTTTTTTCAGAAAGTTACTCATGTAAATGAAACTTCACAACTGTACCTGTGCTACTCAACTCTGGTCTTAATATCTAATAGGTGAATTATCCTTCAGTTTTCTCCTTCCATAATCACCAAATGTGATACCGTGGCTTCAATCCACATCCACTTTCTGACTGTTTCACCACAACACAGCACATATAAACGGGGTGGCATGATACATTTCTTGCATCTGATTGTGAGACAAAACTAATGTAAAAGGGTCTCTTAAATACTGAAGACAAGTTATTAATTGCGCATGTATAAAGTCACATAATATTCAGCTTATTTAACTTCACCCCATCTTTCAATGGATGTCCTTTGGAAAACCAAGGCTATCTGTAAATTACAGGGTAGCTGAAGAAATGTGCAGATTATTAGACATAAGTAATATTTTTTTCAGAGAAATATCTCTTTGGAATAAGTCAGTCTGTTGTTCAAGATTTCCTGCAGCACATCACAAATGTTCCTGGTAGGGGCCGATCTATGTGTGAAAATTATGTCTCATGCTTCATGAACCACTCTTTCACAATCTGACGCCCGATGAATTCTGGCATTGTCGTCTTGGAACACGACCATGGCCATGAGGGAAGATAAAATCTATTTGATGGAAAACCTGGTCATAGAGTACATTCAGGTAGTTAACATTCCTCATTGCTTGAATGCATAAAAAACTATCTGAGGCTATACACAGGGCGCATTCATTCGCTGCCCTTCTCACTCCAAAGCGCATATTACTCATCACAACACATTTATCCTCTACAGTCGCTCCCGAGGTTGATTTTAAAGATATGCTTAATTTGTATTTAAAGCAATTTTCTTCCTCAAAGATCAGGGTTTAATAATGTATTTTTGTCCTATGCTTGTCTCAAATGAAAAGCTATACAAAATCACATGCATTATTTTAATGTGCGAGACATCTTTCACTGCCATCAGCAATGTGGAAAAGTCATTTTACAATGACGAATGTCATAGTACAAAACAAATCTGTAAAATTGACAGCTATGCCTTATAATACCATGGTTTTCTTCTTCGTTTCTGATGTTCTGTAAAGGCAAATAATATTTTGTTTCATGTAGACGTCAAATTAGCTCTGTATTTCTTTGCTGTTGCTATCCATAGAGGAGCTTCACAGCAGGATATTCTCTTCACTCTCACAACTTGAAACTTCTACTTCAGAGTAGCACAGGAAGCAGGACATGATGCAACCATTGTGCTGAAAAAAATGTCTGTTTTATTTACAGCAGGCAGAAAAAATGACATATTATTCTCCCTAATGATTGTTCTTGTTTTTATTCCAACATCTAATGTGTTTGAATGTTTTAGAGCTTAAATGTATTATTAAGAAGTGACAGGAAAGTAGAGGAAAACACACATTTTTGCACCAACCTGTGGTTGAATACTGGCCCAATTCTTCTAACTTTTGTTCAGTAAGTGCTTCTTTAAGAAGTATAAGCATTCATGCATTATGGGGTGAAGCTTTTGTTCTTGTTCAGAATGCTTTTGTGACAGTATTCTGCTTTCTAATATTGTTCTCTGGTTAAGTTTTTTTTAGATCAATGGTACTAAAGTAAAAAATAACTTACTTCAAAATCTACTCAAGTACGAGTAAAATGTATGGTCAGGTAAAACTACTCCTATTTTTCAACAAGGTAATTGAGTTCTCTTTGTGAATCTGACTAGCTAAACACATTTGGCCATATGCTTAGTAGATAAATTAACTCTCTATGGCATAGCGTTGCCCTCAGGCAACAAACCACAAATCTGTACCTCACATTGCTCCTTTATATTATTTTTGGGGGTTGATGATTTAAAATACCTCCAGACATATTTTTGTCCAAATAAAAGAGGTATTGAGGTTCATGTGACCTTTTATTTAGAAGAGGAGCGGTCCTTTTTGTGAAGCGGAGGTGCATTCTTCACCTGGCCTCCTACTTTTAAGTTATACATCACTTTTCTTCATGTTTAAATTTGGGTCACTCTAACTAAAAATATTTTCATATCTGTGAGTATGTAAAGAAGCTTTGTAGACCATTTCAAGACAAGTTTTTCTTATTATTTATATGCTAAAATTGTGTTTTTTTGTTTGTTGCCTCAGGGCAACATTGCGCAATTAAGGCCCTTCTGCTGAGACAATATTATTCTAATGTGATGATATTCAATTGATTACAAAATAATTATCACAGCCAATTGATTTACTTTATTATTGACTAACAGCAACAGGAGATGGATGCAAGATCATTTCATGGACAAAATGTGCATGGTTCATAAGTTGGGATCATTCCTGATGAAAACAAGAAGATCCACTGTACAACCATTGTTTGTTTATCCTCAAAACTGACTTCAGTCCCAAAGAGTGATAAGCTGGTCATCAATGAACAAATGGCCCCATTCCAAGGCAGGCAAAGACTCAAGCAACACCTGCCAAACCCAAAAAAATGGGTGTGCAGGGAACTTCACATGGCTGGTGCAGATGGTATTCCTTACAACTTGTACAGAGCGAGTTGTGCAGCCCCCAAACCTTCCAGATATGGGAGCTGGTGGAAATGTTATCCTTTGCTTGGCTCAAATTTTAACAAAGAATCAGAACTACAAACTCTTTAAAAAAGTACCTGCAGCCCAAACTCCTGTCACTGATGTGAATCTGGTCGCTACAATCCATAGATAATCTGATAAACAGATGGTGAGTCCCATATACCGAAATAATCAAGTGCCAAAAATGTGATATACGCTCTTTTTCACATCAGCAAGCAATTTCTTCCTGATGTTTAACATATAATTGGGAAAAAGACTGATTTCAACGTCCTTCGTGGTTCTAGCTATGTCAAATATACACACGTACAAACACACAAATGCTCCTTTTAGTAAATTGCTCAAATGTACCATTCATTAAGGTGAAGCACTTTTCTCTTTCCAAAGCCACCAAATGCAATATATTGGCTTCAATCACCTTCCAGTTTCCATTTAAAACCACAACTTTAAACATTTTTGAGTGGATTAGATGATCAGTGTTTTGCATTTGATTGTGAAACAAAACTATTGAAAGAGAGAGAACAATATATGCTCACTTCAATCGTCCTTATTGTACGTTCAGGTGCAGATAGGAAATTCTCAAGAAGAAACTCAAGCTGAGCTCTGTATATATGTCTTTTTGAGGACAGAAAACCAGTAGACAAACCCAGTGAGACATTCATAAAAGTGGCCAGTACAATTTTGAATTTGTTTTTATCACACATGGCTTTGTTTTAAATTCAATACGCAACTGTACATTCAAATATTTTGAAAGTGTATCATCTTTATGGATAAAAATGCATTGAGAGTCAAGTATGCTGTAAAGTATAGCACATTATATAAATCCCTATAGAAGAGCTAAAAAAAACGCTTAGCATTGTAATAAGAATAAATGTAGTCTTGTTAATTTTTATCTTTGTTTCACAAATATTCAATCACATCAAAATGTATTTAAAATTTATAACTGCATTGTTTTATCCACCAATAAAAGAATTGATAATACCATTGAGATGCCATTTTCATATTTCATTGCCTTTACAAAATGTACAGCAGCTTTTTGACCTGGATGAATGGATCCTTTCGGCAGTATAAAAGTTCTACTCAACTTTACTTAATGGTTGCCTTTGTGTGTGTGGATGTTTTCCTGTGTGTCCTTAATTCAGCTGCACAGCCTAGAAGGCAGATAAAGGTAGAGAGAGAAATACCTTAGTCCTTCATGATTCGGCTTTACCTCTGCAGTGTAAGGTTATTAAGAGGCCATGACCAAAGGGTTAAGAAAAGGGGGGTTTCTAATAGTTTTTATGGCTTCACCACCACCCTGTCTCTGCACTTGGCATTTATCTTTCCCTCGAGGTGCTGCAAATGATTTTAAATTAATAAGCATGTACAGGATAGGGCACCTGTGATGAGCCACAGTGACCTCCACAGAAAGAGGATGAACAACTGGACAACCCACAACTGAGCTTTTCTTTCTTTTTTATCCTCTATTAAGGCGTGGGTTTGTCCAAATCTTTTTTTTCTTACAGTAGCTATGACCAAAAGCTTTAGTTGTTTTTTTTTAAACTCAACTTATTTTATTATAATCTTTTTGTTATTTAAGTTAAATATTACATTCATAAAATGAAAAAAAGACTTTTTTCCAAACCAAAGATAAAAAACAAAAATTAAAAACTAAAACTAAAATCATATGATAAATTAAACAACACACATTACCAGTGATGAATTAATACAACTCTTTTTGTTTATGCTGAACTTGAAGATAATTTGTAAAAATGTGTGTGGGTATCGATGAGAACGTTTAAAGAGACAGTGTTATGTAAAATTGACAACTCTCCTTCAAACTAGCATAAGGAATGTTTCTCAGTCCAGTGCTTCAACGAACATTTGAAACGTTTAATAGAGGAATGTTGATGTGATGAGGTGTCAGAAAGAGCGGGAACTTCTTAAAGAGACAGACGCCCAATGTTAAGGCGTTAAATTGCAAAGTCAAATTTCTTGTAAGTGATATTTGATACATACAGCATTTTCATAACAACTGAAAGTGACATACTTACATGATTGTGCTTGAAAAAAAAACTGTGTGTCTGTATTTTAAATTGCCCATTTAAAATGCGTTTGCAGATTTTTGCTATAAGGCATGAGGGCTGTCAACTAACGTGTTAGTGTTGGTTGTACCATCAATAGAGTATGCAACAAGAAAAAAAATCATAGTGAGATATTTTCTTTTTATTTAGGTTTAGTTTGGATTAAAATGGACTTCAGAGGAACAGAGCCCTCAGCCCTACTCTCCACCAATGAAACACAGGAGGAGGGGCCACATTTTTAAAAACATTAAGCATAATATGGTGGAGACTGTAAAAGCTTCAGTTTTTCTGCCAAAAAAATATTTTATAAAGTATCAACCTCATAAAATGCCCATAGTTTAATTTCAGGCCCGTTTTCCTCCCTTTAATTTTAGATTAAAAGTGAAAAAAACAATAATTAGACATTAAATATTAAACTCTGTGTTTGTACTAAGCTCTATTCAGTGGAGAAATTAGGTCATCTACTCTCTTAAGTTTCCTCAGCAGAATATACTCATGCCTCTCTTTGTTTCACAATGCCAATTTGGCATTCTCTGAACTCTATTTAAAAGGTTACGGTTAGAGACTCATCAGTTGCAGGAATGGGACAGGGTTGTAAAATTTAATTATTTTACAGGGTTGTAAAATAATAATCTATTTAGTTATTTTTCTACTTATTCAAATTCTTACATTTCCAGTTTTATGTACAAAAACTATCATTTACTGTGCAAAATAATTCACATCTGTTTTACTTTTTACAATGTACCACCTTGCAGCCACCAACCTCATTGCATTTTATTAGGAAAACTCATCAGCACAACACAAAGAAAAGCATATTTGTGAAGTGGGAGGAACTGACATGGTTACTATGTTACCTACATGGCTTGTTCCTAACTGCAAATAAATACCACCATGGCTTTCTTATCACTCTTAGATCCTTACAACTCTATTGTTGTCTCATTAGTCTTTAATGATGATGCTTGTTCTCCAACGTTCTCCAGAAAACCATCTACACCTCCACAGATCAGTTGTATTCTTACTAAAAGAGAACTGAAAACAATGCACACCACAATTTTAGGATTTTTATTAATAAGAGACATGTTTCTTTTAATTCTGCTCTTAGTTGGTCTCTTGCATCCATTTTTAATCAAATGTACTTAAATATGTTGTAATGTAAAAAAGATACTGTGCCATTTCTGTTCTACCTCTTTGAGGACACAACACTAGAGAGTATTTAAAACCCACCCAATTACCAGTTAGCTTCCTTCCTGTAGGACTGGCGGCTGATGGGAACATTCAACATCACTGCACTTGCACTGTTTTAATATTCATTGTTAAATAAGCATTGGCTGAGCATACCCAGCATGTAGCCATATTTCATTAGAGCCCTTTGGCAGTGTTTGGCTTTTAACAACAAGGCCGGTTTTTATCTTTCGAGGACCACTGCCCACTTCCACAAGCAGGCCATTTCATGTGAGACTCCAGGTGTTTGGAAGTTTAAAGTCAGAGAAGCATGGTGGGAGGCTGCAGTAAACAGCATGCGTACATGCCTTTTTATATATCGCCCGTAGCTATTGGCAAAATGCCTTGTTGCGTTTTACAACTCTACTTATACACATAGAGATGCACAAACATGAAGACCCAAGAACTCAGAGTTCAAAAGGAAGACATGTATCCATGATAACTCATTAAAGCTAATTACCTTCAACCTAGAAAGAACTCCAATAATGCTCCTAATGACAAAATTATTTATATTGTCTGTAAGTAAATGTATATAAATCTCTTCACTCCCACATGGTGTGAGTATTTCTGCATCGTAGAAACACCCCAAAGGGCAGCAGGGGGAGTGGATGGGGGGCTGTAAAAAAAATATACTTAGAATCTGCTCAAAGAGAACCACAAAGAGACTGAGTTATTCACTTGACCTCCTAAATTCTGAGATACAAATCTAATGGGATCTGAGAGCATCAGCGGGGAGCAAACCCAATCCAAAATGATCCTACAATCCAACTCACAGGGTCTAAAGGATTTATTTTGGTGCCTTGAGATGAGAGTAAGACGATGGTGTGCTTTCTCTGAGACGGATGACGTATCAGAGCATGGCCGGATTGCAGAAAGTCCTTAAGTGTGAAGGCAATAATGATGTTGCTTTTAGTGCTCACCAGCTTTTACCCTACTATTTCCCATACCTTTGAAATATATCCTCTATGCATCCTCACCACACTTAGTATGCCGGCTGCACTTTCCCAATGAGCATCAAACCATATGCCCACATTCACACCACCCTGTCCTAGTCTATGGCAGAAATGTTGCGAACCGCAACAGCCTGGCACCTCTTCCTCATGCTTTTCACCAGCTTGGCCATACAAGACTGTGCAATAGCCTGTGTGGTTGTGTAGGACATCATGGCAGAAACATCACGCCCAAACAGACCTGCCACTGAGCCCTGCACTGCAGGCAGCTTGCTGTTCCTAGTGGTAGGAGTTCCAGGGACGTCTACCAGCAGCCCACCATGTTTCTGTGTTAGAAAATGTTAAAAGTTGACAGAAATTTTGAAAATATGATTAGGTAGTTTTGTTATCAGAAGCCATTATTGGCGATACTTAAAAACCTACTGTAGAGTCTTATAAAGGGCTCAGTTAAATTCTAATTAAGTAATCAGCTAGTAAATCTTAAAAGAAGCTATGCAATGCTGCTCTTATTTAAAAGTAAAATTAATGTTTCCAAAAAAGAAATATTTTTACTAATATTTTCTATTTTCATTTGTATGCTTAACTAAATATGCTAGGGTACAAAATTCAAGTATTTAAGTTTCCTGTGCTTTCCCAAAGCAAAATGTTTTGTTTACTAATGACTGGAACTAAGTGCAATATTTTTGATTAACTGTTTTCTATTTGTTGTTATTTATCAAGGCAAATGCAAGGAATACTCTGATTGGATGAAAAAAACCTTGTATTATTGGCTGGTATGGAGGCTCATTTGGAAGCTCTGAAAAATACATTTTCAACAGTTTCACCAAAGATACTGTTAAGACTGTCTTTGCTATTACTGGTACTGGTTTATAAACCTATTAAAATACAAAAAAACAAACAAGGTTTTGCTTGGCAGGGGAGCAAGTACAGCCTGGCAGCCAACCAGGCTTACAATACACTAGGAGAAACTCTGGCACTCCATCATTCTCCTCTCTCTATCCATCTAAAATTGAAGCTACATGAATATATCCTTATGATAAAAGGCAGAGCAGAAGACACCAAGTGCAATACCCTTGGTTGAAGTGCTGCTTGGAAGATGCGGTCTGTGTTTAGGTTTGAGGTCAGGGTGGCCGATTCAGCTTCAAATTGTGCAGCAAAGCAATGGCAGCTAATGTGGGAGACTCTTCATCAATACATCATGATTACTGCAACCACAATCCCCCAAACTCTCAGCACATCTATATGTTAGGGACGTTTTATGCATGGTCAAAACAGCTGGGGAATTATCATTCATGTGTGATGGGTAGTCTGCAGCCCTGAAGACCTCGAGCTGCAAGCACTATTCATGTTCCGTCTGATCTTTGCACATCATAGTGAGGTTTTAATCTGGTGTGACAATATCTCTTATTATCGCTATGGTTACAACACCCAAAGGACCACAGTAGATATTGTTTCTTGGTGTCCTTGCTGGTTTAAGTGAGAAAGAGAGCCTCCTTAGTATAAATAAGGCAGTCATAGTTTCTATTCAAATGCATTTATACAGTCCACAGCAAACACAAATGAGAAAGAACAAAGAACACATATGTACTCTCTCTCACCCACACAAGCTATTCACTTATGCAAACAGATTTCAGTGTTTTACTTTAAATTTTCCAGGAAACAAGGATAGCCTAATTAAACTGTTCACTGTATTTTCCGCTACTGCGTAATATAAGTTGGAGAAGTTAATTCCTCCAAAATTAATTACTTTTTCAAACTTTGGTGTAGTCTGAGACATTTCCATGTTTTTTAATCCAAATTAGGCAAAAGATGTGTGTAGCAAATTACTCTGCAAGCTGTGTTGACGAGGTGGAGCAACTTTGCATTTTGAATTCAGCTGTCAATTTTTCAACAAAACTCAGGAGCCCTGCAGGTGTTTGTGAAGAAGAACATTATTGTTGCACACAGATATGAAGGATTTTAAAATGTGAGCAATTTGTTCTTCTTAACTTTGCAATTAAAATGAAATATGACAATTCTGGCAGGATGCTTCCAGGAATCCTAACAAAAGTGTTTGGTGAAAGTGTTTTGAATTTCACTGCCGTTCACTCAGGGTTTTTCATACATGTTTATAACAAATATGGTGCATCCAGAAAATAGAGCTCATGAAAGTATGTGAGGTTAAAAGATTCAGTTCTCAAGCCAAAATTCTGACCCTTTATTCATGGATCTACCCAAATCACGAGTCTTAAAAATAAGTATGGGGAGAAAATACACTAAATTTAACAAACATAACTTTCTGTCATACTACCCCAATTTTGAAAGTTTGTAACAATTAAGACCGTAATGCTTTACTTATGCCACATTATTAATGCGATAACCATTTTTCACACCTTTGCATTTTGTGAGCGGCTTGTTTTTCTGTTGGATATTCAGAGACTGGTATTTGTATTTGTTTGCCTCTCAGCCTGTATCCGACTGTCTGCAACCTGTAAGTTCTGTTCTAAAGCAATAGTGTTCTGAAGCAAATGTGCAATTTAAAGCTTCACTGAAAAAGCAACCCAAGCTGTCAGAGTCCAATACCCAAGTGTGAATACTCATCCTTGCAATTTTGTGTCAGCTTTATGCCGTCGTTTCTTTTTTGTTGTTGTTGTCGACAAACCAGCTATGGAACAACTTCTTTGTTTACAAGGAAACATGTGAATGTTGTGTTAAATAAAGTTGCTATTACCATGTGAAGCAGAAAATGAACTGTGACATGAATTTTGTCATTAATCTGAAGCTAACAAAACACATGATCAAAGTCATTTTGATGAGATTCTGTTTTTGCCTTAAGCACCATTTGAATTTGTCAAAACGTTGAGGAAAAACTGCTTATAATGAATTTATTTAGCCTTAAAAATATTAATACCCCCTGAAAGATTTGGCGCTACGCTAAGGTTTTGCCTCGTCAACACATGCAATATTTTTACAAAATAGTCAACTAAACATAGGATCTCACACATTTGTCTATGAATATACAATTTCCAAAATTATTGAAGGTTAATTTTTTTTCCTATTTTGTTTGTGCAAGACATTTTTGAGCTTGCTCAGTAACTAGAGCAGGTTGATATTTTTTGGAAAACACTTTCTTAGTCAAGGTAGGAATACCATAAGTTGCTGAATGCTTGACCTCTTTCCTATTTTAAATTAAAATTGGCTGAGTTGTAAGACCAACAATTTGTGTAGGAGTTAAGGCAGATTTGTCGGAGATAATCAGTTTTCATTTTTTTATATGCTCATCAGTATCAAACACTTGTGCCCTCAATGCAAATTTTACCATGCAATCATTGTACACATCCAGGCCACATTTTTGACCCTCCTGCTTTAAATAAAGAATATTCATGTCAGAATCCAGACTTAAATCCAGCTCAGGCTGTTCTGGATGTCCTGCAAGCAGTTCAACCCCTTTTATTTTTGAAGGCATTTGGTTGTTTTTTTTAGTTAGGGTTATCTGAATAAAGTGGGCTAGGAGGAAAGTTTTTCTATGCAACGTAAAAACCACATATCATTTTTCGGTAACATTTTATTTGACTGGGTGTGCATAAGACTTAACATGATACTGTCATAAACATGACATAACACCTGTCATGAACATGAAGGAGTCTTTATGAATATCAGTGACAGTTGTCATCAATGTCATTTGGTAAATATTTTTTAATGTAAAGTTGCTCTAAAAGTTGTAATAAAAGTCCATTAAAAGTGCCAACTTTGCATTCAAGTTTGATTATTCAAAAAATAATGCAAAGTTGGCATTTTTAATGGACTTTTAATGGAACTTTTAGAGCAACTTTGCATTAAAAGTGTCATTATTTACCAAATGACACTTCATGACAACTGTCATAAACATTTTTAAAGACTTTTTATGTTCATGACAGGTGTTATGTCATGTTTATGACAGTGTCATGCCAGTCTTATGCACAGCCCTTCAAATAAAGTGTTACCCATTTTTCTTCAGTGTCAGGATTGTGAACAAATTTCTGTTGATCAATTACATAAAATTCCTATAAAATTCTTTGAAGCCAGAGGATGTAACTTCACAGTACATAAAAATAGGTGAAGAGGTATAAATACTACTGTACCATGTGAAAGCGTGGTACAAAAATCCTGTAGAAAGTACAAATGAAAATATGAACATCACTATGTACAGAAGTATTCAACACTACTCCCTACAGAGATATGCTACTGAAACTTCTTCTATGATTCTTAGCATTGTGGTTATGAAACAGCAGCAGAACACAGATGATATTAACCTGACAAAAACCTCATCTTCTTCACCTGTAGGAAGTCATCTTCATTGTGATTTCTCCTTTGCTTGGTGTTTATAAGGAGGAAGCCGCAGCAGCACCATCCAAGAAACTGTAAAAAAGAAGATTACATGCCAAATTAAGCATGGCCTGTAAGTGTGGCTATCCCTTAATGTGACTGCTGGACTTGTATGTCTTATGCGGTCTGCTACTGGTGCGACTGTCATCATGATTTGTTACAGAGAAGCACCTGCCTGCTCCTTCACACGTGACACTAATGTGTTCAGAAAAATGGAAAGGAGTGGATATCTAAAACGGCCATTGGAAAAGTGACACTACCTTTTTGAACTGTACGTAACAAATACACACGTTCATACAAAACACGTTGCAAGTTAAGAGAAATCCATCTCCGAAGCCGCCACATCTCTTTGTTATTTATGCTTTCACTGGGTCCGGGTGGTACATCTTAGCCCGTACACCAGTGACATGAGGCAAGCGCACACACCTGCAAAGCCGACACATATTATGCAGCATAACGCTCATTCGCACATCTGTTGAGGAAGAGACTGGATGATTTATTTATCAGCACCCAATTAAAACTTCAGGAACAAGAACACTTCAATGGGAATATAAATATCAAATAGAGTAAGCTCTACATGACTATTTAGTCATGCAATCTGGCTTCTTCACCACCGCATGCTGGTGAGAGAAAGAGAAGCTGAAGATGAGGAAATGAAAGTGGAAACACTCAGATCTTTTGTGCAGAAGAGAAGAGAAAAAAAAAATCCTTAATTTCGCTCACGTCATTTCACTTCAGCTCCTCCGCTCTTTCTTGTGATTTCTTTTTTATGTTCACTCTTTTCTTAAGAGAAACCGGGACTGCATTTCGGTTTGACAGAGGCTCTGACCACGGTGCGGGCCAATTGATTGGCCTCACTTGGTTTAGTGCAGGAATAAATGTTGTGGGCTGATTGTGTGGCATTTATTGAGCTCACTGGGGAGTCAAGAGCAGTATTGTTGGGAGTGAATATAGATTTGGGAGCTGCTGAAAATGGACTCACTTCTTTCATAGCAGCCTCATGTGCATGTGAAGTCGCAGTAACTGCAGGTAACATTAGTGTTGGATACATACGCCCACACATCCAAACCTGTTTTTTTTTTTTGTTCTGTGCCATCATCTGGAAAAATCTCCGCAGCTCTCCTAACGTCTTCATCGCTCCTCTTTCTGGCAGCTAAAGATGGATTGTTAATGCACAGGACACATGGCCTACTTCGTCCTCAATTAATCCATCAAGTCTAAGATACTTTTAAGGATAAGTGTCTTCCCTCACACATGATCTGAGATTCATTTGAAAGTCATTACTTAATTAAAAAAGATTGGTATCAGGAGGTTAAAGAAGGGGGAAAACTCTCACAGGAGGATAAGTGATTTCCGCAGAGATGTACACATCAATTATAGGCTTATAAAAATATGCTCAGAAAAAAAAAATAGAACAATGAGGTGCAAGAATGTGCCCTTTTAGCACACAAAGCAGAAATGTACCCTTTTACAGACGTAGACAAATTTCTTGGCACACCTGGTTGTGAAAATACTTATTGCAGTTGCATAATCTCATGCAAAAAAAGACAAAAACTTTAATTTGAATGAATAACAAATCCCATTTAAATAAAACAATATATTTTTTTAACAAAATCAGTGGTAATACCCCTGACAAACTTTTTTTTTAAAAATAAATCGAGCTAAATAATTTTATTATTTCATGATTGTATGTTTACTTTTGAGGTGGATTGCTGCCAATTTCATTTAGCCACTGGCCACCATCTTGAGCTCAAGCACTATAAGTGGTGCAGGAGGAGCACAGAGTGATCTCTCTTTTGTAAGCACAACAACCATTAGTCGCTATATATTTGCCATGATGGAGTTTGGGACGCATGCCAGGGAAAATACTTTTCTGTTCTTCTGTAACATACGTTGACATGTGAAACTTGTCAGACACAACTGGGGCTTTAGCTTGGTTTAGTCAGAGGAGAATAACGTTGAGCGTTTCTGCATGAAAAGAAAAAACACTTGGCATGAAACAAAAGATGAATATGCGATGAAGCATCCTGATGTCCACTTTTACGCGCAATGGATGATGTGTGATGTTGTGGGAGCGTCTTCTGAAGGTTCTGAAAACCTTTTCACGGTGTGACTTCAAGAACTGTACACACTGCAGTATTTTATATAAAAATGTGCTGGATTGTACCAGTCACATGAAAATAGGTCAACACTGAGTCCAAAACCACATCAACATTAAAAGTTGTTCACAAAATATCAAATTAATCTCCTTCTACACCCACTTCAGCCTCAAGACCTAAATCACGTAGAAAATACGTGAGGGTGAACAAAGAGGAATGATCAAAGGTCCCTCTCACTGTAGGAGTCACATTTCTGAAATGTCACAGGAGAAGACCAAACGCTGTCTTACTGTCAAGAGAGGGTTGGACAGTATAGTTTACCAGGGTCGATTTAGTTTTTAGAGCAATTATTTCTTACAATTATTTCATAACATTGTAATTTTACTCCGCTGAATACAGATTCGACAAATAAAGGTTGGATGTTTTCAGAATTTGCCCATGTGAGGTTACGCTGCTGCAATAAGAGATCATTTTATTTGAAAGCTTTTTACGCATCTTTACCAAGGGTGGCGTCAAATCTGTCCGCCTCTGTAAATACTTCCATTTGCCTCAAAAGGAAAAAAAAAATCCTTGCCAATACTGGCTCTATCTTTTACATATCCTATTTCTCGCTGCTCCTGCCTGAGAGGAGCACATAACAAGCATAACAAGCACGTCCTGCCTGTCATATTTTGGCAATCTCGGCCAACAGGTAGGGATTGCACTGCGCAGGCAAGAGCATGATCCCTCGCCAACTTCACACCTGCAAGAACTGCCAGTGTGACAGCAGGTTTTATTGGTGTTCTGCTCAGGAGAGTTTGAAATGCTGAACTACGGCAAGCAAGTTAGAACTTTAAATTTAAAACAAGTGTGTCCAAGGAGTTCAGATGACATTCCTTAAAACTGTCAGAAAGAAAAGAAAGGCTTGTTTTGTTTTGCTATGTTACTTAACTACAGAGTTGTCGTTCCCATGCCGGCAACAGGGGGAATGATTGGTTTGTCCACAGTGATTGGTTTGTTGGATCCCAGTGACAGAGAAGCAAGCGTGATAGTGATGTAGAAGCGGCAGCTGGGAGGAAGATGGAGCTTGAAGAAAAATCTCGGTGAAGTTCACAAAGATTATCGTCGAGCAGAGCTGCGAAAACATCCGTGGTGTTTACATTGCAGACATCCAATGATTCTTAACTGCAAAACAAATGGGAACATTATTTGAAAATGAACTGTTTCTGCCACAAAGCAGATACGGAAGAGGAGAAACGCTATGTAGCTACTGCATCTGCTACGTACAAAGATGGTTAAATTTACAGCCATGTAACAGGAGAAGAAGAACACTCTCCAATGTGGAAAAGTAAACAAACCTTTCTGGCCTTGATCATTAACTCACATGGCCAGTCCATCTCTCACTATTCATTTACTCAGTGCGTTTCTTCCTGCTTTAGAGTTATTTACGCAAGGGAAGACTTGAAAAGAGTGCACTTTCCGGGGACTTCATCTGTGGGCACGGGGCCATAAGCACACATTTCTCAGTGAAATATTAATCTGAATGCCTGAAGGGAAAAAAGCCAAAGTTCTTTTTTGCTAGTTAAAAGTATGCATGCGCAAATGTATAGATGAAAATAAAAATAACATTTCTGCATCTCACTATGTGACTAATTTCTAGTTTTACTATATTTTGCTTGTATTTCTTCCTCCTTTTTTGCAACTGCTTGTATCCAACTATTTTTTTTATTTGATCATATTTTTAGCTATTTTGTTGCCTTCTTACCAGAAATTATTAAGCATGTATAATGGATATCATACTTTTAACTTCTAATGCACCAGAATCATTATTCTACTCTCCAAAACAACCAGATAGTCTAATATCTCTTCCATGGTTCTGCCCTACTCACTTGAGGACATTTCCTACGTCTGTTACACGTTGAGATTTTTAAAAAATGTAACTTTGACATCTAATTAATGCCGATTCAGAATATCTTATTTGTCTCTCATCCACTTTGCATGGTTAATCAAAACACATCTGGTCTTGCGTTTGCATATATTCTGCTCTACTTTAGTGAAAGCTTTTGTCTGTGTCGGCGTTCACAAAGAGACAAAGCGAGTGAAAATGAGAAGTGGGGGGGAATCTTGTGAAAGATGGGTTAAATCACTCACAAAACAGCAGCACATCTGTAAAATTAATAGAAAAGCTTTTCCTAACAGGGAGCCTGGCTGACATGCTGGCAGCCTGCCACCTATCAACAGAGTGTCCTTATTACCTCTGACATATCAGAAGTGATGCGCTCTGTGGCGGCTGTAATAAACTCGAATTTTTTTTACATCCATGGCCTCTGCTGACAGGTGCACATCATCAGCATGTTCCATTTGATCCCGTCTTCATCTCTTTCTCCACCTGTCACTCATGTGGAAAGGACAGATGGTAACATGAGGGGACAATTAGATTTATAGAGAAAGCGCTGATAATCTTTGATTGGATTGTGCTTTGCTGCCATAAACATCCTACGGCGCGTGTTAGTCGGGTTACCGCCTGTCTGTCTCTGGTGCTTCTCAGTCGGTTGCTGGACATTTTCCCATCAACGACGTGTCCGTCTGACACAGAACCTCTACTGTTGCAACATTAGGAGCAAGACTCGAGCAAATGCGCTGGGACCTGGTAAAGCTTTGTCAGATCGGCCGAGAAGTAAAGCCTGTGCACAAGCTGAGCTTAGGATGATTTATAGGGCTTATTTCTGAGAATGGTAAAGTGAAATTAATCACGTTCCCACCTGACGTTGCTGCTCAGCAGTGATAAATGACAAGCTGCCAGGGACAGACAGTGAGCCATCCATGCAGCGTTTGCCTATGTGCTCCTTCCTCAGATAGCCTGACCTGGGGTGCTGCCTTGCTAGATGCCCTCCTTGGTCCCCCCCACCCCACCCCCACCACCCCTGAATGACCAGTGCTAGTTGTAAAGGGGGACTTGGCCCGTTCTCTTTAACTCTACTTCAACCTTATCCCAAATGGGTACCCACACAGGACCCTGATGACATGGGGACAACATGGCAAGCAGATGGAAGGTGGAACAGGGGTTTACCCAAATATGCTGTCTCAGGTCTTGACCTCAGAAGGCCACAAAGCAAACTCTGTGTTTCTCCCAAGCTACTAGAAAAGAAGAATAGGTACAACAACAGGGTGGCACACTTTTTCTCACATGCTAATCTAGGGGTGGATGATACGGACTTAAAGTTATGTCACAATATTTAGTGATTCTCTTGTGATAACAATTAAAGTGACAGAGCTATTTATTACTTCTTTCTTTTTAAGGTTACCTTTATGGCTGTGACTGTGACAAATGCTGCTGTTTAAAAACTAGAAATATGTAATGAACTCCTTTAGGACACCAGTCGGATAAAGCAGTGTGCATCACTAAATCCACACAGTAACTGCATTTAATCATACTTTCAAATGTATTGATACTTATTGATCGGAAAGGAATTGAGAACATGAATTCTTAGTAATGTTTTTAACATGACAACAATAAATCAAAATCTTATCATGATAAGTAATGTATTATGATAAATGATTCTGTAAATGTCCATCCCTACAAACCAGCCTACTTCTAAACTCTGTACTTAGCTTTGTATATAAAAAATGTACCTCATCTGCTCTCCTGGTGCCACTTGTTGAATAAAGGCAGATTTTCTCTATGGTGACAGAGTGCAGCTGAAAAGGTAGAAGAAAAAAAACAACTCTGCACACATCAACACCAGTAATCCCTCATGAAAGGGCTTAATTGTCGCAACTTTAGATCTCATCAACTTCCCAGTCAAAATGTTTCTCCCCTATTCACACAGTTAGGACCATCATCTGAAAGATGACTGAGAATCATAGACATTTGACATAAACATTATGTGGACAATGAGATTCCCTATTATTGCGGAATATGTGTAAAATGAAGATTGTTCAGTGAGAAGTTATAGCATTATAACATCTGATTCATGTTGTCTGTGATCCTGCACTATTCATCTGAGATTACACTGTAATATTGTAGGTTACCTGAACCTCAGGTAATGATTCACCTGTGTATGCACTATAAAGCAAAAAGTGCTCTAGGCATTTGTGAAATGGATGCAGGAATTTGAATTTGATTACTGTCGTCCTTGATGTAGTTTTGACCTTTATGACTTCTAGTCTGGCACAAGTGCAACTTCAGACGATAAAAGTGGTTTGATTTCAGTTCACTATGTTTTCAGAGTAGAGCTTAGCTTCACATGCCGTGTGCGATTTGGTTCCAAATGGGAATGTATGAGCATGTTCAGCACCTTTTGTAAACAATATGCTGATAATTTTCTTCAGATATTTTTTTCTTAGTTCTGCTTGTTTTTTTGTTTTTTTTGTTGTTTTTTTTTTTAGAGGAGCCGTGCAAGTGAGTAATGTCATGTCACTGGCCATTATCGGCAACATTTATTCACATGCTCACACGCAGCTTTTGTAAAGTACACAACATTTATCTGGCCAATCAGAGCATGTCAAACAATTTCTCCCTGATTAATGTCAGCAGTGGCATTGCAACATTGGTCGCGGCTGTCCCCTCTCACCCAGAAGTCAGGTTAAGCCATTTATTGCCCTGAACAATAATGTAGACGTTGGGGGGCCTTTGATTGAATGACCGTGTTTCCCCGTTGTTCTGTTAAGATGTGCATGAGCACATGAAAAATGACTCTCCTAAAACCAAAGCAAGTCACCTATGGCATGATTTCACTCTCTCCCATGAAAATAAATATTCTTTTCTCCTGACAGCCACATAATTAATAGTGATGTTTAGCAGGTCCATTTCAACAGACCCACTTAATCTAATTTTGTTTCCACTCCGCGATTTGTAAATTACTGCAAAATGACGCACCATTTACCAATGTCTCTGCCCAAGACAATGGCAATTTTTCTTCCGGGGAGAACTCTCTCTTCTCGTGGCTCTCTTAGCTACTGAAGATTTGAAAAAAAAAAACACTTAGTGCAGTTCTTCTTCCCCCTTCCTACTTACCTCTTTTTGTTTCGCTCAGCTGTTATCCAGCTCCCTTCTCCCCTGTCCGCTTTCCCCTTAATTTAGCGGTATTCTAGGCCACTGAGACCGTCTAACACATTAGCTGTTTTACAGCTTCCCCAGAACACATTATGAGCACTGATCTAAAATGTCAGCACTACAAATGCCTTGTCCACCTTCCATTATTTGCCACTAAATGTTAAGCGTTTATACTCACACTGTGTTACATTGACATTTGAGAACAAGAAGCAAGCGAGTGGCCCGGATATTTCCAGCACCATTACGCATCATTCGCGAACAAGCTAACAAATGAAAATCATCCGTGCGGATGGATTTTTTTGATTTCACTTTTTAGAGAACATTTATAGAATAAGACGCGATAATAAACTGTTCTATTCGTGAAAAGCTATAGCTGAAAGTGTTGCTAAGGAAAAGGTTATGGTAGTTTCTGGAAAAATTAAGCTGCTACTTACCTTCAAATGTCACACGAAGTGAAAAAAAAAGCCCCTCAAATGTTACTGAAGATGCTTTAAATATCCTACTCATCAGAAAGGAAACATTTTTAACTTAAATGATTGACACTTCATACAACTAGGCGACTTTCTCCGCAACTTCTGCTTACATTGTAATATCTCTGAATGTTGTCCTTGTTTTCTTTCAATATACATAAAATTAGCAAAATTTTCAGTGGAACAATTTTCACCTTTTTTCACATAATGTAAATGATGTGGCAGTTAGCTGAAAAATAATGGAGGACTGAATCTTGCCTTCCGTCTTTTTCAGGGGGTTTAATGAGGCAAAGCAAAATGTTTGAACAAACGGCTTCCCTTTAAAGGACAGGAGGGGCTTGACCTTACTACCATTCACAATGTCACCTAGGTAGACTGTCTTTTTATATGTGCCAGACAAGACTGATAGAGCCCAACAAATGCTACTAAGAAAGAGAAAATACAATTAGCAGGCTCGTTGGACAGGGCAGGAGGCACCCATTTATTTAAACTGTTGGCTGACAGCTGCTGCTTCCAGCGATTCTACATCCTGCACTCTTGGTGTTCCTCAGATTGTTGCTGTTATTCCAGACAGCACAGCTATAGGCTCTCTAAATGTCCTTTACATTATTTCTATGAGGCCATTAGCTGTATTTATTTTTGTTTTTTAGCCCAACCCAGTTATGTAAATATTTGCCAGAGAATCATCACTCAGTTCAGTTCAAAACAAATGCCACCTCAAGGGGCTTTGTAAGACAAACATGTAATTTATTTATAGATCTGCATAGTAAATGTGATGCAATCATATAGGTAAATTTGTAGTCAGTCACATGCTTGTGAGTTTGGCCTTTTTAAAACAATGCACTCAAATTTAGTTCATAATAATGATTGGCAAGTTTATTTTATTTATTTATTTTTGTTTGTTCTCGGAGACCCAGTCATTTCCTTGAAGAGTGTTACTTTACTTAAATCTAACGCATCAGTACTGAACATGAACGTGGCAGCAGTGGAAAGGAAAACTCATTTTTAACAGGAAGAAACATTCAGTAGGGTCGGTATGAGCAGCCGTCTGCCATACTGCCATCAGAAGTAATATCTAACTCACAGTCTGAGAAGACAACCCTGAAAAAACATAGAAGTGTCGGTTCAAGAGTACTTTTCATGTTAAACAAAAGTAAACAATTAACAGCCTCTTTTATCTGCTTTATCTGGGAAAGAAAAGATGGTGAAATATATATGGTTTGATAAGTAGTAAGGTATATGAATGAAAAACAGAACAATAGCTTGTTGAGTTGCTTTGAACGAGGAAAGAAAAAGGCAGAAAGTCATAATCGAGTACATCGTCTGTTTAGAGAGAGCATCAAGTTACTGACAGCAACACCTCAGACGTTGAACCCTTTCAAACATGATCATACACAATCTGCTCATCTCTACAATTTAGATCTGAATGTTATGCTTATGTAAGTCTTAGCATTAATAATTCATGGCTAAATTAATGCGATAAAACAAAAACACAAAAATCTGTGAAAATAACCAGGTAAAAGAAAAAACTAAATAATTAATACATTTGAAAAAATTGCAAGTTTATTCCAATCAATTATTGAAAATGATTTAGAAGGCCTGGACAATATTTCTGATTTATTACTTTTAAAAAGTCAGACACCACCTGGTGATCCAGAAAGTTCCTGCCTTCGTTTTCAATAAACGAAGGCAGAATATCCACCCGGCTGTAAAATCTTCACACTGGTATAGAGATTGCAACTGCAAGGTAAATATTATTGCTGTTTTCTGTGTCATGTTTCCATCATGTAGTTTAATCACTTTGAATTGCCTCATAACTGAAATATGCCATAGGAATAACTTTGACTGGACTTGAATATTTCAAGAAACGTTTACTCGTCAGGACCAGAATTAAAAAACCAGTTACTTTAGGCTTTCACATAGTTTTTCAAATGTCACTGTAAATGCAACTTCTTGTTCAGGAAGCTGTAGTCATGCTGCCAGGCAGCGTTAAATCCCCACATTAGCCTCTATAAGAAAGACTTGCATGGGGGAACACAGAGCTAACAAGGGCGGCAGAGAGCATTGATTGAATGGACTGCGGTCAATTCTTTCCGTGACAGCAAGACGAATAAATAAGTTTATTTAGCTACTAACTACAGTAACAACCTTAGAGCACAACAAAAAGAAATATTTGGCAATTAAAGGTCATGGCCAACTGTAAAAAAAATAACTATCCAAACAATGCAACTCCTCTAAAAACAGCACAAAACATGCCCGAGTGGTATTTTCATTCTTTTTTTTATTTGGCCACTTGGGCCAGCTAAAGGTGGAAAGCCTTTCTACAGATGTCTGTCGTAGACAGGAGGGGGGGAACGAGGTTTCTGTGTGCAGGTGTGTGGACACTCATGGTAGAACGGCCTTCAAATGATTTCTCTCGGGGAGTGTGATGCGGCCAAACAAGGGTCTTCTGAAGTGCGTGAAAAGAAAGGAATGGCGTATATGTCAGAGTTGAAGTAAAAAGGAGTGAATTACTGCCTCATACTCAACCGTTCTACTTCTCCTCCTCAGACAAAGCCTTTTTCCTTTCCAACAACGTTACAAAAATCCCATAAAGGCCATCAAAAGTAATATCTATCATGAATACAAGTTGACTGGATAATGAGGAAGGTGTCCCAAAGAGCAGACAGTTTATTAAAAGTAATTAGCATTAATGTTGCCGATTAAGATTTTTAAATCTTTATGGAGGATAATATTGTTTTTTCTCTGATTTAAACTTTATAAAGCTGTTGCAGAGAAATTTGAGAATCATCAATAAAATGATCTATTTAATTCTGAACATAAATACCTAAATGTTTATCAGAGCCCAACGCGAGTATTATACTTTGAAAGTACAAATTTATTGTAACATGAAAGTACACTTGTACATTCTCAATCAAGTGGGAAATAATCAAGCTTGAATGGAGATTATGCTTAATTTAATTAACAGGAACGTCCATGAAAAACTACCTGTACAATTCAGAAAAAAAAATAAAATTGGTCATTCACATCAGGTTGGAAAGGGACACAGGGATTGATTTGATGTCTTGGCCTTTTGTGATGATTTTCACTTACAGTTAATGGATAATAAATGATCGCATCAGACCAATAAAAAAATAAAACATAGATGCAGGCTTCATGAACAGTACATGGTTATTGGCTTTTTAAAAAACATTTCTAAATTTCCAAAAAGCCTTAATAAAATACGTTCTAATTCACTAAGTGCATCTGTAGATGACATAAGCGCTTCCTTTAAGCTTTGCTAACATCGTCATGTTGCTTTGTTCATATTTTAGCTCACAAACCTGCCCCCCTGCACCTCAGACCCTTTAGAAATGGCTCCATATTTGAGCTCTTCTCTTTCTGCTTCCCACCAGTGCTTGTTACTAAAACCTAAGGATTACCGCAGTCTCAGTAATGTAGTGCCTTTCTTGTGTATGAGGTCCCAAATTCCTCCTCCAACCTTGTGATGGGTAGCTGTAGTCTGTTGTTTCCACATGGTTTTGTTGAGACACTGTGGCAGTCTTTGAGTTTACTGTTGATCTATTTCTTCAGGTTTTCTGTCTTAGACATACTCAGATTCATGAGCAGCATAAAGGAGAGGAAGTAGGGCAACATTCCCTGGTGGTCTATCCAGATTTGAACTTGTAAGGTAACTAAGAGATGCTTTACAGGACGAGGAAAGGCGCAAGCTTCTTGGCTGTTAATGCTTCGCTGAGACATCACTAGCAAAGCCACGTTGAATGATTCTCTGACGGAAATGCAGTGTCACTCACAAGAAAGCACATTTTACTCATAATTCAGCGTTTAAGACCATAAACCTAGTGATGATTGTTTTCTTACCTTTATTCCTACATGAATTCTATACTCTATACTGTTCTAGCCTCGTTGCACTGCCCTCCTTGTCTATAACAGTTTAAAGTATTGGTCCTGACATGCAGGGCACTTCAGGGCCGAGTCCCTGAATATTTTCAGAATTTCATGGACCGTTACTGTTCCTCTCAGACTTTAAGATCATCTGATCAGAGGTTGTTGTCAGAGGTTGGCTTTTCAGGTTGTGGCTTCAAGGCTCTGGAGCTGCTGGAGCTGCTGGAGCTGCGCTGCACGAACGGCACTGACTCCTTTAAGAAGCAGCTAAAGACATTGTTATATTCACAGGCTTGTAGCTAGACTGCTGCCTTTTATGTCAGTTTTTATGTTCTTGATTTTATGTTTGTGACTTTGTGAAGCACTTTGTGATTTTAATGTTGTGGTGCTATATAAATACATTTTACTCACTATCCTTTTCCACTAATATTTTTTTGTCACTGTTGTAAAAAAAAAGAGATAAAAATAAAACATCCTTGTTTGGCTCTCTTTTCCCGTTTGCTTTTAAAATTTGGTAGCTTTAATAGGAAGGTGAAGAGTGATCTAGAAAAATTCTATCCTGACTGTATTTTTCTGACTGTTTTCAGTCTTTCCACTGTGTAAGAGAAGAGCAACTGTTGTGCCTACGGGCTCAGCACTGCCCCCTGTCCGTGAGACATGATACTTTCTGCCTGCCGCATTTTCACAAGCGTGTATATAGTCAACAGGAATGACTAAATATGTCACTCATTTATTAAGTATACTAGACAGAGTCTGGAATGTCAACAGGTGTGAAACATGTGCAATTAAACAAATATACTAACGATATAAAGAGAGACAGAAAAGGATCCGTTTCACTCATCATCTGAGACACAGCACTCCACTGCCTCGCCTCGGGCTTCTATCATGTATTTCAACTGGCAACCCATAAATTCAGTGATTCTAACCATAAAACTGTTGATACTGATTCATAGAAAAGTCTAGTGGACAAATAGATTTTCTTTGCCTTTCATCAATAGCATCTATTTTACTTTTCATTCAACCATTTTTCCTGTCAGGATTTGGTGGGGCAATGCCTCCCAGAGCTACACATCTCTGCAGCTTTTGTTCTTAGGTTTAGAAATGTGGATTAGTGCAAAAGCACTGGAGTGGTACATGGCAAGAATATGACTATAAACTCTCTGACTATGTCGAAACTGCACATCCAACTGATAAAAAGACATTTGTATTGCTTTGTATTTTATTTCTTTGACCAAGATGCTACCAAGAATAATCTGTGCCAGATTAAGAAGAAAATGGAGACCTTAATAGAGCAAATGTAATCCTTTACAATGTTAAGGTGCTGCTTGTAAAGAAAGATGTAAACAGGCTATGTAAATGTAAAGATTAGAGGAGGTTGCAGTGAACATTTGTAGACTTCGGTGCATTTTTCTCTTCATATCAAAGAACAAAAACTACAGTAGAGATGTTGCAGACCTGCCAAGTCCAATGTTTTACCGTTTCACATTTCTTTTTAAGAACTATATTTTGAGAAGATCAAAGAAACAGGATTCAGAATATTTATCATAGCCTTCCTGCTGTAAGCAGCGATTAATTATTTATATTAGGAGAGTGGCTGACACACCGGGGTCCTGTTTCAGAAATCAGAGTTGGTGAAAACAGAGCAAATTCAGGCGTATGTATCTGCATACATGTTACTTTGTGAACTATCCGTAGTCTGTTGCTGCAGAGCTGTCTGGAAAAAAAAAACAAAAAAAAACAACAAAAACAAAACTTGTGAGTGTGTCCCATGTTTTAGCTGTGACCTGACACAAGGAAAGCTGCAGAAATCTCTGTCGCGCGAGGGAGATCACACCGCGATTAGACGTCTTATCACTTCCTCAATAATATGTTTTCGAGCGTTACCTTTTTTCGCTACAGTCGATAATTTATCTCTATAAAATTTCGCCGCACACATCGTTCGCATGACACAACAAGGACAAATTCTTTGTGCCACATTTCGTTTCTGTGCCATCGGCATGCTTTCAGGAACGTAACTGTAGCGCCCAAGCTGTTACCGTACAGCGGCAGGACGACTGTAATTTGCGGGTCGATTGCAAAAGTGCAATGAATTCGTCTTCTCCTCTTTTGAAGAGCGGCGCCTGTGGCTGCCTGCCATGTGGGACACAGGGGTTCGATCCCCGAGAGGTGTTGCGTAGATGTGTTTTATTATACTGTTACTTTTTATCAAGCGCAAATAGTTTAGTTTCAGTTCAATTTTATTTTAAAACAGAGAGTATTAGACAGGAGTCGCCCTGCCGTCAGACAGTAGATCATTGTGAGTTGGACGTTTATAAGACGGGATCGCAATCTGGAAACTGTGGGCATCCCTGCTGCACAGATTTGAGGTGTCCCCTATTTCCAGACCCACATAACTAATAAAATAAGAACTTCACAGAACTGCAGGTCTCTGTGAAAGCAATAATGTAGTCTATATCACATTTTGAGACTTCAGGCATTGGTTTCCAGACATAATTGGCTGCATAGAAGTCAGTTACAATCGCTGCTCCCTCACTGCTTCAACAAAAAAAACATTTTTTTTCTATGTTTTATGCTTTTATGCTATATTGCACAGTTTTTCACCTCCCTGACACATGTTGGCAGATTAACTCCACTGATCGATGCCACCTCACTCTGCTGATGCTCTAATTTCATTAATCTGAATAAGCCTCGATAACTGCACAGATATGTTAAAAATAAATTCCATTTCATTTAATTCCTCTTGGGCTATAACCCTCTTTACTATAAAGCCTATTAAAACGTTTTGTGACTCCTGCTTTTCCTGATTGTTTTGTGGAGTGTGAATCTGCTTCTGCCTTTTGCTTTGCTGCTGACTCAAATAAATTTCCACAATGAGAGACAATAAAGATATGCTTTTCTAGACTGCACTAAATGCAATATGGATGCATATATTAGTGTGACAGGGCATGTGGCAAGTAAATTCCTAAAATGGTGAAAAATGTTAACTTTTAGTACATTGGTAGCCAAGGCGTAGAAACAGAGGGGATATCAGATTCTCTGACCACCCAGCTTGTCTGATTCTGGTCTCTAACCAGTTTCCTAATGCAGATCGAACCACAAGGCTTTATCAAAAACACAAAAGGGAAAATATGTACGCATAGTCCACATACTAAATGAAATGTAGACTATTATTCACTCGCTCCACATTTAGGATTAACCTGTGATGTTTTGAGCTTTTATCAAAAATAGTAAAAGTAATTCTTTGTCTTAACCAACGGTGCTTAACATTGTGCTGTTCTTCTCTCCACCAAATACCCAGAATGATTGACTCACATGGATTGAAGTTCTATTAACAAGCTGTTTTACATGTCCCATGCTGCTCTTCTTACACTGGGGTTCTTAATCCAGCCCTTTAGGTGTCTACTTATGTGCTTTTATGGATGATGGAGCCATCATTGAGCCCACGTCTGTGGCACCTACAGCCTTTGCCTTTTTCCATTTGCACCTCCTTCCTGGTTACAGTAGTGTACAATTTTCACACAAAAGCCTTATGTAATGACAGCAAGAGAGGTTTCTATTATTTATACAGCTAGAATGATTATTTAAAAGCAACCTAGTCCCTTCACATTTCGGTCTCTTCAGTTGTTATCTTTACTGTTGTCATCACCTCATTCTCTTTTCTTTTCTTTTTTCTTTGCTAGTTGGCATGCACGCACATTTTTAAAGATATTATGATGTACATATTGTGCAACATGGAAGAATTCACATTTCTAGAATAATCCTCAGAATAAAACATAGAGTTCCATGAATTTCAAGTAGGTCAGGTCCCTTCCTCACCATGCAGCCATCTTCTTAAATGAATATTTGCTCAGTATTGATTAGCATTAAACCCACAGCGGTGTCTCTCATTTGCATGTGGCAGGCGAGGATGATCATTGGGGGAAAAATAAATGACACAAAACATGAAAAAAACAGGAATGATGGGAGGGAAAAAACGACTAAATGTAGGTTGGTCGGGTGGTGGCAAAGATATCAAAAAAATATTTTCTCTCAACAGGGCTTCCCTTAATAATCCAACCATTATCTTGTGTTTCTCTGCTCACCATTGGGCCTCAGCCTGCCATGCTTTACAATCTGGCCCTCATCAGCACAGACAGCCAGATAGAGAGAGGAAGCAGTGAGGCTGGCAGAAGTGTAAGGCGTTTCGGTGAATGGTTGGCCGGGCACCTCACTGTAGGATACCAGAAAGATAATAATGTGCGGAGGCAAGCAGGAGCCGTCTATGTCTTGCAAAGGAATAATTGCTACCCTTTCAAGAGCCATTTCTTAATTGGCCTGGCTGTTGTTGAGGGGAACTTGGAGAGGAGACAAGTGAGAGAAAGACTGAGAGAAAGCGAAAGAGTTAGAGGAGGAGACGGAGAAAAGGGAGAAAAAGTCTCCTGCTCGCAACTCAGTACGGCTGTGCATGTGTGTCTGTGTCATGGGGGTGGTTGTCAGTGTAGCTGAGTCGTCTCTACCTTCCCAGCACCGCCGTTGCCCTGGGAGCAGTAGTCATGGAGCTGCACTTAAACTAAGAGAAATTTCACACACACAAAGGCACACATACGCATAGCAAATCCATACACACGGACACAGACATACTCTACAAAAAAACACAAACTGAATAAGTTCAAGTATCCGATGCGTAGTGAGCAAAAGTGAATGTTTTTGACATATCTCCACAGCAGACATTTTGCAAGCCAAATTACAAAAACATAAAATAATCTTACACAGGCAGACAAAACTCAGAATATTATTGATGTTAAGGTCAAATTAGCCCAGTTTTATTAGTTTGTGTAATGCTTAGAAAAATACAACAATTGACCAGAATCAGGCAGTTTTCAAATTGGTCAGCCCTGACAGTTGGAAACTGAGACATTTTAATCTTGTTGTGAATGCAGAAAACAACTTTGTGTTTACAGGAACCCTCTTAAGTGGTTATGCTGTTACTTTATGAGAACGACTCAAAGTTAGCTGATTCTGTATCAATGTCCTACAAATTGAGAGGGAACAACAATGGAAGAAACTTTTAAAATGGAATCTATGCTATATGAAAGTATTATTGTACTTTAGAAACTGATGAGACCTGTGCAGTCCATTACAACTCTAAGAAAGCAAGAAAAAGAGTGACTTTCAGGATAGAGAAAATCTGAAAGAAGCACAGCTTTTTTATTTTCTGGAGATTTTAATTGCTGTGTTTACTGGATATGTTGGAATGTAAGATGTTGGCAGAAATACTGGAATTAACTTGGGTATCTGCAGTCAGGGAATGCAAATGGTGACTGCATGTCAGTCATACAAACATTACTGATTGCTAATGTAAAATGCTAAGGAAGAATTTGTGACTAGATAAACGTTTAGACTTAGTTTGAATCTTCTGATCCCACAAACATATATGATTTTGCCTCTGCTATTAATTTTGACTCCTTATGAAAAGACAGTATTGGCTGGAGAAAGTTTTCCAAAACCAAGATATTTCAATTCTTATTGTGCATCTTTGTTGTGCAGTCATTATCGGGATGAATCACCAACAGGAGACCCTGCTATAAACAATACAGAGATAGAAGAAAAGGAAAAAGGATGGACCAGATTAGAAGTTGCCGTTTAAAACAAAACATTGTCTACAAGTATTCATCCTGCATTCTACAGTACTGCATCACTGTCATTGTGTTTTCATTTTAAAATTCTCCTCATACTGACTGTTCAGGACAGGTCAGAGTTGCAGACAGGACTTTCTCTTTCAACAACTACACCTTTGTAACGTGTGCTGAATGCAACTCAGATTGTCTTTTTGAAAAACATGTGGGAAAGATGTCCAGAAGGCAGCACATGTAGCTCTGAAATCAGAATGTACTTTTCTCATCCATACTGTCATCATATAGAAGAGTGAATTACCTCGGACATGGACGCTGACACAACGACACAGTTAGTGGCTTTCAGAGCTGTTAGCGATAATAACGTACTTGCTCCTTTCAGTCTTTGATTTAGTTTGCACTCTTTCTGGAAACCACCAAAACCAAATCTGAAACTGTGATGGAACGATGACCCATTAATATAAGCTCTAATCATGGCTAACTTTAAAGTTGGTGTTTGCACTTTATTAAGACATGTTTTATAGGGTTGCTGTGTAGCTCAGTAGAGCCTTAAAATGAACAAATAAAAAATATATATTTTTACTTCTTCACACTCTTCTACTTATAATTTCAAAAACAAAATTAAGGGTTTTGCAGTAGAATTTTTTCCACGCTCAACCTTTAATTTATTCTGTGTTGGAAAAATACAGAAATTCTGGGGTTTTTTTTACTTTTTTTTTAACAGACTCCTCAATGCCACACTCATTGGCATGTCAAAGACAAAAAAACATCTAGTTCTCTACACTGAACTCTTCAAAATCATGAACTGTGATAAACGAGACTGCTTAAGTAGCCAACTTTACTTTGTCACCGTTTACTGAAACATGGTTAGGAAGACATAAAAAAAAAACAACTGAAGCCTATTGTAGAATATTTGCAGCATTTTTCTGTGTTTTTAGTGTGAGACTATCCTTTTGCTTGATTTCTTTACCTGTCTGCAAATCAATAAATGGTCTAAGAGAGAGTGGCATCCATCCATCCATTGTCCATCCCCACTTATCCTTTCAGGGTCGTGGGAGGGCTTGTGTCTATCTCCAGCAGTCATTAGGCAAGAGGCAGAATACGCTCAGGACAGGGCGCCAGTCATTCACAGGGCCACACAGAGACATACGGAACCAGCAAATGTGCGCACACACACACACCCACACATGCACACACTGGCATATTGAGACAATATGTGTGTGACAGCCTGATCACGCAGGACATACACATCTCACAATAACTTGTGCTTAAATGAACATAATGTGACTAGCTTAAGCATAAAACTTGAGTATGCTTTGTTCCACATCATTTGATTTTAAAGCTGTCTATCACTCCAGAATAATGTAACTTTGTGTTGATAGCACTGACAGTACTCAGCTCTTACGGTCAAAGCCTCAGTTCACTGAAAAAATGCAATTTGTTCATAAAGACAACCACAGTCTATGTACACTCCCTGACGGGGGAGGCAATATAAACCTATTTTAATCGGAAAAAAAGATTTGTATGAAGTTATTTTGTTCGCCCCATGCATGGATGGGTTTTGTCCAGGAAATCCTATTTTCTCCTTCACCTCCAGAGCCACTGCTGTTTATACCATCAATGCTTCCGACATTTCCAATGAGTTGTGAACATCCCTGTTATTATTTGCACATGTCCATATTCTTGTAAATATTCTATGTTTGTAAGTGGAAAATAGCACAGTTTGTACAAATTTAAAATCTTATATCTCATTTAATTGAACATTTCTAAGAATTTGCATACCCTGTTTATTAATACTTTACAGATTTTATTTTGTATTGGCCCTTGCTGTACTGTCTCTGCCTTATTTTAAGTCCCAATTTGTAAGCATCTGCTCACTGCTCACTTAAACAGGCCGGTCATTTCTCAATGACTTTATGATCACATGAGTTTTTAAATGTACAAAGGTGCTGTGTTGTGTTTTTCACCCATAATATTCCAGACATTATCAAGATTACTGATAATTGCAAACATTACCCTTTAAGCCTTGGTATTGTTATGTAATATGTAGCTTAAAGGTATATCTTGAATATTTTTTACCAAAACAGAAGATTTAGCCTTAATCAACTTTACTAATCTCATATCTTCTGGGTCTTTATGTGTTCTGGTACTTGCGGGCAGGTGACTTACTTTATGCTTTAATGTGTGAACCTTTGAGGTACTATAGAGATAAATGTCTGACAATATAAGAGTTGTATTGTGGCTTTCTTTTCTTTCTTTCTTCTCTTTGCTTATTTTTCTCCTATTACAAAAAAGGCAAGCAAGGCCAAAATGCAGCTTTCATCAATCATTAGATGCTGTATAAAGTGTGTTTTGAGGCATTTGTTGCTCATTAGTTTACTTCGAGTGCAGTGCTGTAAAGTAAAACATGGATTAATGATCCCTGTGTTCTGTACTTTCTTCTGTGAGGGTAAGTATCTCAATAGTTTTTAAGAACTGAGTGTTTGCTTTACATATTACCTGAATGATACATGATACATCTTTATTTTTTTGCATGCACAACAATACACACATTTATTCTGGTATATTGAATCTCCCCCCCCAAAACTTAAAATGTTTTCTTTTTCTTCTTTAACCACTCTTTGGGTGGTTCTAGAACATTACAATGACCTTGATAAGAACATATTGAGTGCAATTGTAATTATTTTTTTTGTTACCCCTGAGTACTTACAAAAAAATCTTACAGTTTTGTATTTAGTTTTCTTCACATTTTCTCAACAAAAGCAGCAGTAAGTGCATCATTAGCGAGGCAATGGGACTCAATAATTCAAACACAACAGGTACAAAACATTCTGAGTCCAAAAACAATCCATCTAATTGCTCTATTGTTACACTGTGCAAGGAATGACGTTGACAAGATGTAGGTGGATTGAGGAGTTTTATTTATTTATTTATTTTTACATTAAAAGCTCTTCAGTAAGCAGCATGGTCAGGCTAAAGGCAGACATGTATAAGATTACAGGTGTAATCTTGGAAGTGGAAGATTAAATCTGTGAATCTGGATGCACACTCTGACCTATGTGATCACTTTGGGTAAAAATACAGCAGTTCACCAAAAAATATCTCCTGACTCAACTACTGCTACTAAAAAAATATGGTTGGTTGGTCATGCAATCTGCACAGGTATCACTTGCAGTCAGCTCCTTAATAGACATTTGATCTTGATAACTTTAGCTTTAAAAGTTCAATTTGCAATTTTATAGCACAATCAAGTAGCTATGTTATCTTTATTTTTTTTAATCTGTATATACCAAATATGATGTAAAATAGATTTTACTTCGTAATTTAACGCCCTGAAATGGGGCCTCAGTTGCTTTAAAAACTCCTGTTCTTTCTGAAACTGCGCTTCTCTATTAACCCGTTCACACTGTTTTTACAAGCATTGCACTGAGAGTTATCTCCCATAATGAGCTCAACAGATCCCAACTGCTGCTGGCTAGTTTGAAGGAGCTAAGTGGGGGAGTTGTGGAGAACGGGTTCTCTGTGAGATGGAAGCCCCAGAGCTTGGAAACTGCAGCTCCAAGGAGGAGCTGCGTCTCAAAGGCGACACCAGGTTCACACAGCACCAGGTTCACTGAATGGTTGCCATGGGATATTAAAGTATTTCTCAAACATGCATGAAAGGATCAAGACTATGTTTTTGAATAGAAAATAACATATCATGATGTAAAGTTTTACATAATACTTCCCCTTTAATTCAAGTGGAAAGAAAAAGGGACACATCTAAAATGTGGAGGACTTTGGCCTACGGGTAATGCAGTTTGAGGCCATTGCTTTAAAACATAATTTCCATAATAAGAGTGACGCATGGCAATTCTGTAGTTTACACATCATGCCTGTTTCTTCTTGTTTCTAAAAAGAAGCGATTATAATCAGTGAAATATGTCGTTTTTGTGAAAGAGGGAACTGCACGGATGCCCTTTTCAGACAGTTGACTGGCGGTTCCTGGAGGGGGAGGGGGACTGTGCTCCAAAACCTTCTGTCACTTTGATATCTAATTACAAGGACTTTTAACAGTGGGAACAGCGTGGTACTGATTTTAAAAAAGGTTTTAAAACATTGCGCACCTTTATACCACTAACCAGTCCTTACACAATGGAAAACAAAGTAGATGTAATATAATAGATAGCAACATTGCACAAAAAAGATGTACTACTGCGTCATTCCCACCATATACCTCATTGACATGCGTCACATTGTATAACTCCTAACTTTTAGTTAAGCCTCCTTTTCTACAGTGATATTTATAACACTTTTGTGATGCAATATAAAAACACAAGATCCTATCTTTTTGTTTGTAGCCAACTTTATAAGTTATATAAACTGAAACCAACACATAAAATAGGAGCATGTGTCAAATGGAAAACCAGCAATATAAAACACAGCCAACTGTGTATTTTTATCATCAAATCCAGTTGCTGGAAAACACACAAATATATA
>CAEGAF010076816.1:0-40738 GCA_903067075.1 Micropoecilia bifurca
TATGTGTGTGTGTGTGTGTGTGTGTGTGTGTGTGTGTGTGAGTGTGTTTATATAATATATATACTTTTATCAATGCTTCCTAACTTTCAACAAATCAGGAGCAATCATTTCATCATATTTCACAGACTCTACATTACTTACTGACTTAGGAATGTAAAACATCCAGATGTTGTTTTTACACTTTTGAGCAGTGAATCTTCAGGGCTGGACAGGATGCTCTCTGAGAGGAAATGTGTCTGTCCATGTCATGCATCATTTCCTTCATCTGTTGTATTTTTAGGTCTGGCACAAAAATATGTGCAAACTGGTAACATTTGCTGAATTTAAAAGGACTCAAGTCATTGCTTGTTGTACGCGTGATTGGCTCTATGAAAAGATGCAGATGGTGCATTTAAAACAAGGAACATATATGATAATTTGGTGAATTTTCCCCCCAAAAGATTTATTTTGTAGCGTTATAGGAGTTTAGTACTTTTCTGGGGTGTTTTTTTTGTGTGGTGTGTATTATGTCTGGAAAATACCCAGGAAGATGTTCTTTACACAAAATCCTAACATTTTCACGTGATTAAATCAGCAGTGAACAAAATTTTGTCTCACAACTGAGCGTTACCACGCTTCCTGTTTGTTCTGTTGATTCTTATCAATTCTGTTCTTTTTCCATCACATCATTTCCATTTCCACAGGATATGTGGAGCCCCCAAGAATTATACAACCTGTTAAAAGGACATATGCATCTGTGACACTGGAGTGGCACTATGACGAAGACGGTCCATCCCAGCGGGCATTCATCACTGGTTACCTGGTAACAGTGCAGGAAGTACAGACTGATACTCGTTTAGGTCATGCTGCAAGTGAGTTCAGAGGAAAACTTTAAATTACGAGACGACTGCTGTAAACATCAATGTATATAATATAATTTGATCAGTGGACATAATCTCAGATAAACAAAACCTTGTGTCTACCTAGTTCTATTCAACGTCTCCGTGGGCGATCCCCAGCAAAAGTCAGTAACCATAGAGGGTCTGCAGCAGGACCAGGAATATGTCTGCTCTGTGAGGGCTCTGACTGCAGTTGGGCCTGGATCAACTGCCAGCATTACCATCAGGACCAAAGTTAACAGTGAGCTTCGTTCGATCCAGGACTTTCACAGAAATATGACAGTTACCAAAATGAATCTATTAAGCTTGGATGTCTTCGGTTTTCCCAGCTCACTGAATTCTGATATTTCTCTGATTCTCTCTGTAGATTTTTCCCACTTAGCAAAGATCTTGACTCCCATCCTGCTTCTGCTGGGCTGCACCATTCTGCTGTGGGCACAAAGGAAAATGTGAGAGATGGGAGTGTTTAGATTTACTCCAGTGCATTTATATTCAAATTTTTCCAGACCTCTGGGATTTTGTGTGTTTCCCCCAGGTTAAAAAATGGACTGAGGGAGATATTTACTTATCCTGCTGGTATGAACATCAAACCTCCTGAGTTTGAGAGCTTCTTGAATGAGGTATGGATAGACTTTTCATCACCGGTAATCTCAAAGGAAGTTTAGTTTTAATTTTGTTTGCTATAACTACATTCAATCATGCAGCTTTAGTGGTTTTTAAAATAAGAATTGGGTGGACACGTGTGCATTATATATTGAAAACAACCTTCCTCTCAATTTCTATGACTTCAAGTGGAAAAACCTAAAACTATAAGATTAGTTTGGATGGATGGATTTTTATCCATTCCTGATATAATCACAGTTTATGTTGTAAATTCTTGAGAATGTTTTTTGTTGAGAAACATTTGACATTTTTAATGTTTCAGTTTTTTTCATCTTTCCTATGAAAAAGTACGCCACTGTGTCTTTTTTCACACCGAGTTCCGACGCCCTCCTCTGATAAAAATAATTACAAAAACGACTTCAGGTTTCTCTAGAAAGCATGTTTTTTTAATATGTATTTTTTTCTGCATTCTGGTTTAGACTGGTCAGAAGTTGCAGTCTCAGAGAGAGGAAGAGTGCATCAGCTGTGACATTGAAGTCTTGACAGTCAAACCTTTCTGGCACGAAAGCTCAACCCTGACGGATCCTGACGGTACGAACACAACATGCTCGCCTGCTGCCCAGTCGTCTCTTCCTCCTTCCTGTCCACTCCAAACAGGGTACCGGCCTCAGTCTGCTGTCCTGCTCTGCCAAACACCCGCCCATCAGCAGCTGAGGTGCATTACAAACAAGAGCTACTTGAGCCCCATCACTGAGTTTAGTGAAATCAGATCCGGCTTTGAGACTTCCGACTGCCTGCAGGGATCGTGTGCAGGACCTTATGGTTACATCTCTGATAGTTCAACGCAAAACGAACAATGTTGAGCCTTCTTGTTCTCCCATTCAAGAGTATAAAAACTCTAAAAGTGGAGGCAAAATGTTGAAACCTAGTGCACTGTTGTTTCTAAACCTCATTTCGTGATTTCTACCACACTCTTATCATGTCTTATTTGTTTGTGTTTGGTGTCAGAATCTTTCAGATTGCATCACGGTACAGCAGTGAAAGCATGAGAAAGCTCACAAAAGCAACTCGCTATACTGATCACGATAAACACAGAGGGAACTAGAGGTTTTATCTACAGGATGTAAAGAGAGAGCAGGTATGAGGGAGGACAGATGCAAGGTGGAGATTAGTTAAAACAGTTTCAAAAACTAGACTGAAATGTCTTGGAAGTGAGATATAATGTGAAATGTTCATCTTAACCACAGGTAACCACAGGCAAAAAAACCTTTAAACTTTTAGTTGCAGATTTAATATGATGGTACATGAATGTACTGCTCTCCCCGCAAAAGGATTCATTGCATTAAGCAGGGGGTCAGTGATTACAGCCAGAGGGAGAAACGTCCTTTCAAAGTATGTTGGTGTTGGAATGGACCAGTCAAAGCCCAGCTCTAAATCCAATTGAGAATCTATGACGAGATTTGAAAACTGATGTTCATAGACGGCTCAGCGTCCGACATGCCTGAGACTGAGCTGTCTGGTGAAGAACAGAAAAACATTTTAGTCTGTAGCTGAGCAAAGCTGTTAAAGAGACAGTGAACCACTGAAGCCCTGCAGCTTTAACTGCAGTGTGGTTTCAGAAATATGTGACACTTTGTGTTGGTCTATCGCTTAAAATACCAATGAAATACTTAAAAGTTTGTTGTAAATACTTTTGCAAATGTTAAGTGCTTTGTGTCCCTGAAATAAGATAAATTGTTTTTTGTGTTCTTTGGAGAAAATACCAATGGAAAAGACAAGTTCAATAGAAAGAAGTCACAACCTTCTGCTGAACTCAGTTCCTTGTTTGTAAATCCTGTGATGAAAGGCTCATCGGTTTCACTGTAAATAAGTGTAATATGGAATAATAAAGCCATTGGTCGTTAACTTCTGCTGTGTAGCAACAGGCAACTCAGTAACAAGATTCGGTAACACTTTATTTGAAGGGGGGGTGAATAAGATTGTCATGACACTTTCATAAACACGACATAACTCCTGTCATGAACATGAATAAGCCTTTATGAATATTTATGACTGTTGTAAAGTGTCATTCGGTAAATTATGACACCTTTAATACTAAGTTGACATTATTCAAAATGTCTTTGTTATGACAACTTGACATTAACCAGGAAATCATTATCGTTTAAACTTTACCTTTAATAACATAAAGTTACCTAATTTTTAAAGTGCAATCAGTAATACTTTTATAACAAATTTATACCAGTAATGATTTCTTGGTTAATGTCAAGTTGTCATAACAATGACATTTTGAATAATGTCAACTTTGTATTAAAAGTGTCATAATTTACCGAATGATGCTATATGACAGTCATAAATATTCATGAAGGCTTTTTCATGTTCATGTCAGTCTTATTCACCCCCTTCAAATAAAGTGTTACCCAAGTTTCCTGTCTTCCAAAATAACCAACAAGCTGCTGCGCTTGTTTTGAAGGGATTTTGCAGGAAAGCACATGAAGCAGATTCTTCAGAGCAGTCAGCTCTGAAGGCCCGGCTGCTCTGAACCAATCAGCTGTTAGTTTTATTTGTAACTAATTTCATTTGAAACTAACAGGTTAAAAAATGGAACTGTTAGTTTCATTTTGTGTTAAATGTGTGTGCAAAGAACTCCAGGAAAAAATAAAAAAAGCCTTTGATCTTGTGTATTTTTATTTTCATTAAGTAATGTTTTAGACGTCTTGCTGCCAAAAAAATAACCAGAAGAAACCATTACAATTTACAGTTTTCACTGCTAGTGGCGTTGTACTGTGCACAAGCTAATCCCATCAGTTAATTGTGGCCTGAACAACTTTTTAATTATTTTTATTCATGGGTATTTGACATGCCAGTTGTTAAATGGCTCTATTTGCTACTGAGAAAAGAGAAAGTAAGTTAAATGCTTTCTGTTCTGCATCTTATCCAGCCTCAGTATCTCTGATAACTTATTGCGTTGTAGGGCAGCAATAGGAAGGGCGTCGCTTATGTTTGAGCCAACACTGTTTTCTACCATGAAATGTCTGAGGTTTATCCGTTCATCTGGCTGTTTTGCAAATGATGAATGTTTTGCAATCCCCAGAACAGATGCTTATCTTTCACATTATGTGTCATTTCGTGCATGAAAAGGAAAACTGCGTGCGAGTGTTAGGCTATTTATGTCATGTTAAAGGTACATCTTGTGTCAATGAAAAACAGCCAAAGTAGAAATCATTTCACGAGAGTACAAGGTTGGCATTTACAATAATTCTTGTGTGTGTGTGTGTATGTGTGACGTTGAAATAAAATGTAATGCCTAACAATTGCTCTAGAATTCAAAAGCAGGATGCATGAGATTATATGAGCTTTTATGGTATTTTAAAGTTTATTTTATTTAAAAAAATTTTATCAAAATGAGCTTTTTAAGCAACATAGGCTTCCTGGCTTCCAACGTTACAGTGAATTAGCTAAATCCAGGAACCAAAACCATGGTACAGTTCAAAGATTAGCCAGAATTTAGCTGCAATTTAGCTGAATTCCTACATTAAAAAAACAAAATATATCTAATCTCTTTCGACACTCTGCTCTTTGAAAACTGAGCAACTGGGCTTGCATTCATGAGAAAAAGCGCAGTCTGACCTGCAAAACTGTGTTTCAATTTATCAGCCTTTGAGTGAGCAAAGGTCACCAGCAGACCACGGTTCAGTTGAGTCACATCCAACTGATTCATTCCTTTTTCAGGATGTTTGTTTCAGAGAGCAACATAGGCTTCTTGATGTTCATCCTGGTTTTCAAAGATGCTGGACACAACACATCTTCATCCTCTTCACACAGGCATTTTCTGTTGTGCCCTTACTCTCCGCTTGCTTTTCTTTCTAAGAGACAAGCAGAAATTAAGGTTTTTACACCAAAAAGCCAGGAAGTGTGTTTTTTTTTCTCTCTCTCTCTCTCTCTCTTTCTCTCTCTGTGAGGTGCAAAGTTCAGATATGTGCCTAACAAGTTTTTAAGGAGGAGCCAACAAGATCAGCAACTCTGACACACATCAAGTTGAGGCCCGTGAATACTCTGAATACTCTGAATGGTCGTGTTCCAGCTTGTGTTGGATTTTTACCGTTGCGGTGGCGACGTCATGCATTTCCAGAGAACGGAGTAGAGAGCAAGCAAAAAGGCAATGAACACAGAGGCTGCGATTGCACCTAAGAACACAAATATGAGATTTAGGCATGACAAGCATAAGGTGTCAATCAAGTTTATTTGTATGGCACATTTTCAGCAACAAGACAGTTCATAATGAAGCTTAATTCTGTAAACTGGTTTCTTCATGCAGAAAATGTGTCACATGACGTAATGCACTTATTTTTTTCTGACTCACAGCACAAACACAACACAACACAAAAAATTTAAACGGTGATATATCATTGTTTAATGATGCTTCTTTTTTTCATTTTTCACAACTCCAGCTTCAACTTTGAATTATTCTTTCCACCTAAAACTACAGCAATATTTTCATCAACACAAACGCATCACAAAAATAAACCACCTTCCAGCATTTACAAGCGAAACGCTCACTTATTACAGGATTTGTTTGACAGGATGCTTAAAGACTTTAATGAGGAGACTTTCCATTAGTTTAGGGATATGTTACAACAAAGAAATAATAAACCAAACGCAAATTTTCACTCTTTTGGTGCTACGTTTGTTTAGTGAATAGAGTATTTATAATAAAAATGCTATATTTCAAAGTGTTTGTCTGATAAGCTGTTCTTTTAAACTGCTGACACAAAGGTCGACTGTGAAACAGAAAAGCTGCTCACCAGGTATGATCCCGTTGGTCCTTGTTAAAGAATCTTCTGTGTTGGACGGATGAGTGGCAGCTGCACTGGAAACTTTAGGAAACCAATACAGAGAAACGTAAACAAAACACTAAGAAAACAGAATTTCAAAATAGATGTACGTATATTGATGTGAAATGTCGGTAACATTTTCTAAGTATATGTTTTTATTATTCTGTTATTTTTGTGTTCAAGATCTTACATTTTAGGAGGGGTTTTTTTCTATTAACCCTACAGAAATAATTGGGATACATCCAAGTCAACATAACTACCATTTAGGTTCATCTTAAGGTAAAATAATAGGTAAAAAGTAAACACTTCTCAGGATTCTTTTTAAGATGCACCTGTGTAGGCTATATTAAATCAAAATGTTGCAACCAATGAAACATATCTTATTAAATAAAATAAGGGGACTGTCCGTCACACTGTTGGTCTGCAGTCCTTCAGGCCTGACACAGGTTGACGTAGGGCTTAATTAACTGAATGTACCTGAAGTGGACTGACTGGATCTAATGTTTGCTTTTTCACTGCATTCTGATCTAGATGTCACAATCTTAAAGCCTCTTTGTGTTTACTGACACTACCTGCTGTGAAAGACACTGTTGTACTCAATGTACATGTAAATGCAGCATATCAAACACAAGCAACCAGTCAGCAGCTTACCATTTACAGTTAGAAGCTCTTCTCTCAGATTTGGGTCGACCATCTGAAATGCAGCAAACATATTGTGCTTTGAGTAAACAGAACAGTAGGGCAGGAACTCCAGGCAGGGCAGAGGCAACAACTGGTGTCAATGTTCTGCTCAACAAGCACCTGCTGTCTCAAATCAGAGATTTAAACTAAAAGGAGAAGAGACAATCAACACAAGGAGACCCAGCTGCTCACAGCAACACCTGAAACCTGCTGCTGGAAATCAAACAATGCGAGGACAGCAGAGCAACAACGTGAGCCAAGATAAATGTTTGCAAATATATATATATATATATATATATATATATATATATATATATATATATATATATATATATAGCGCGGGGGAGAAGAGCTACACCATCTAAGCTGAATTCCCAAACTCTGCATGTTTTGGCACATTTCTGATCAGAAACAGTAAGTCGCTTCTGAAGCTCTTCTAACGCCTCACCTTTGAGATGAACGTTTGCCGGACGGTGGCCGAGCTTTTGTTTTCCATCTTTGTCCACATTTCAGAGCTACAAGTTCAAACTGCTGGTTGCTTTTTTCAGTTCACTGCGATCTTCAACGCGTGTTTGGCGATGCGTTCACGGACCTCCTTCAAACTCGCATCTTACAATTCTCCATAGACTAAATTGCAGAAACTTCAAGCTAAAATCCTTACCTGCAGTGGTTTAAAACACATTAGGACTTGAAGTTGGATATTTTACCAAATGAATGGACTTCATTCATTTGGCAGAAAGAATCCATACAAATATTATGAATAAATACAAAATCCTAATTTTGATAAACAATGAGGAATAACATTTTTAAAAATTAGTTATTTCTTGGTTATGACAGATTTTTTTTTCTTTTAACAATACAAAACTTTTTAAATATTGCTAACCAAATTTTAAAGCTTAATATTTATTAATAAACACCTATAAAACCTTGGCAGAGAAGATCGTCATTACTTTTACTTGAATTTTATAACCACTTTATTTACATTAGGTTATTTTAAGAGCACGTTTATTTTTCATGAATATGGGGCAGTTGAGAAACACATCGATACTTTTTTCATTTTTAGAGAAATGTTTTATTTGCACAACAAAAAGGGTGTGCTTTTTTTGTCTCCATGAATAGACAAAAGAAAAATATCACAATTGAGCTAATTGGATCTTCTAATCGCTTAAATAAAAGCATTTTAAATATGATTATATTAAAATTACTTGGCAAAGAGTCCAAAAAATTTAAATGCATCTCCTCTATTAAAGCACCTATATCTGTAAATTGTTCGTTCTTTAATTTCCTCCTTTGTGAAGCATTTCTCACAGCAAATTAGCAGCTTCTCCATCCGGCATCAGCACAGAATAGCTCCACAAATTTGGCCTGATTTTCTTCAACTGTGGATAAATATATTTAATGCTTTTATAAATAAAAAGAAGGGACGCAACAGGCATTTTGATTTTTATCTGCGCATGAATAAATGCTCTGTAAATGACCTGAACAAGCTCACAATGCAATAAATCAGTACCGATAAAGACAGAAAATGATCTGATTTTAAAAGTGAAGTTCACATTTGGGTCAAAACATTTAATGCAAACCGTTTAAACCACACTGTTCCAACACAGCGGCCACTGGACTGGCGCATACAGCATAACACCAGAAAAACGCTTTCAAAAGACGAAGTCAGAGATCTGGAAAAACAAAAAACAAGAAACTGACTGGACAAGCCTCTCGTCAATCTTAGTCAAAAGTAAAGCATATCAAAGTTTAATGAAGTATCTGTGGAGAAAAACATTTTGAGCTTTTCTCTGCACTGCAAAAGAGACACACAGCAACAGTCTGCAGATATTGCACCAAAGTTTACACTGTAAGAGCAGAAAGAGCAACAGACGACGGCACAACAAGCTTCCCAACACACACAAACACGCAGGCACTCCGAATCTACACAGACTGCAGCTGTGTGTTGGATCACAAATGTACACAATGAGAGCAGAGAAACATCTGAAACGCAGATCTGAAGGCAGAGTTTCATCAGAAATCATAAATATGAAGCAAACGGTGCTCGCTGCACGTGAAAGTCAGAGGTGGCATGACCAAAACCCATCCGGACGGGCGTGGGCTGTGGGGGGGCAATCCGTGTTTCCAGAGGAACAGAAGACGAGTGCAGCTTTTTCTGAGGGGGCAAAACTCTGTTCAGGTGACGTGTGTGTGTGTGTGAGTTTTGGATATCAGAATGATTAAACATGCTTAGGGACTTTTAATATATTTGACACCAAATCTTCTACTCCTCTTCGGCTTTAAGTCTCATCATCACACAACACAATCAGCAAAGGCAGGAATGTTGAAGACTTCATTTAACATCAGACAGACAAAGGCAATTAAGCAACTAAATGTAGCAACGCAGCGATGCTTAAAAATTAACATAAAAGTCTGCAAAGTTATGATATCGTGTCCTTCAGAGTCTAATTGAGATTATAGTACATAAAGACAGCGCCCCCTGTTGGACATGTATGCCTGTAGCTACAAGGAACCCAGTTTTGACATGTTGGATATATGAGATTGTCAGTTGCTTTGAAGCAAAAGCACACATGTGGTTAATACTCTGTCAATAAGTTTAAGAGATCAAGATATTAAGTTTAGATTCAACCTGAATAACATTAAATAGTTTGAAGACGTTCTAACGACACACCGGCAGTACTTAACGTCACGCTAAAATATTCTCAGCTGGTCAGAATCGCCACATGGATGTTTTCACCTTTGACAAGGTTTGAAGCATGATTCAAAACTGTTACTTCCTCCCACTAAACGCCTCCAGTCCTTCAGCCCCCATCACAGAGAGGTCCCCCGTTTAAAAGCGGCCACCGTTTTTCCTGCTCCCCATCTGGGATTGACACAGCGTCCCGGTGGAGAGCGAATCGCTGGTGCATGATGGGGGTTGTAGGAAAAGCAGGAAGCCAGAGAGATGTTTCCACATGGACGAGGCGGCGGCATCACATGATTTCACAGCAGGAGTTCTGTTTCCGTGCCTGCAAAGGAAGCAAAGACCACAACGTTCACTGAAGCAGCAGCATGAACCCGGTTCCATGTTGCAGGAGAGTCCGCCATATTTACAGTCTTGTAGAAGGCTTTAGACTGGTTTCCCAGGTGCTCCGACTTTGACACGAGATCGTCCAGTTTCTCTCCTCTTTCCAGCAGACTCTCCATGGTGTTGTGCTGCAGAGGACAAGATGTTGTCATGAAATAGTGCAGCAGAGATTATTATACAAAGCCATTAAATAGGTCTGTAAAAGTCATATAAAATGAGGGGATCTTATTTAAAAAATGTGACGTCTGCAAATCCGTACTAAAACATAACAGATGTAAACTAAACTTTGAAATTAATGTGACGGAAATGGCTGCTGTTGTGCATTTTTAGTATTTTTTTTGAAAATAGAGTGGCTCAACAAATCTTTTGTTACTTTAATGTTTTCAGAACTTTCCAAAATATATAAAAAGTTTAGATTTCCAACTAATTTCATCATTCTTTGCCTTATTAGAGCAAACATTTTTAGATCGTTCTCTTGAGATTTTTTTCATAAAACTTTGCACAACAAAAGACCAAATATTAGCCTTTTACTGCTTTAGCAGTAATCTGGATTTATATGGGTTGTGAAAACATTGAAACAGGTTTACCAGTTTTGCAGTGTGACAAAGTGTGAATTCACTGCTTGTTTTGACATCTGGATTAAAATAAATCTGCTCTTTCCTTTATTAGTTGCCTTCTAGTTCCGATAGTAACTTTTACTAAGTTAGAAGTTTCGGGATGGATTGATGCTCTTCGGCAGACATAATTTTCATGATCAATTTGCGACCTTAAAACTTGACACAGATGCACCAGGTCCAGTTTTTATATATATATATATATATATATATATATATATATATATATACATAAAAATGTTTTAAAATATTTAAATACTGACAGATGATGATCAAACGTATTTAAAAAAAAAAAATTTGTGGAAGCAAGTCAAAGCTTGCATTTTTCACTATTCTAAATATTTCTTTAAGGATTTAATTTAATTTGATCTTAATCAGTTTGAGTTGGTACAGCTGAGGATGTGCTGGATGTTTCCTATCTTAATTCAGCTGAAGCATAAAGGACAGACTCATCGGTCTAATTACAGCTCACAGACTCTCCGGAAGGAAGTGGAAGTCTCCATTAAACGTCATTATGGGAACAATTACAATTCAGCTTCTCAGTTTCCGTTGCTGGCATTACAAGGCTTTGATAGTCAATCCACAAAAAACTGAAAACATGTCAAATGCCTAAATACACCGAGGCATCAATACCCATTTTGAATTAATTTGGAGTCACTGTGAAGAGATTTACCAAAATGATCTTTGTCTCATCCAGCTCCGCTTGTACTTTGGTCATGGCGTCTGCTTCCCTGGGGTTCTGAGGAAGAACAACATTCGGAGCGAAACCAGCCGTCGGCTTTAACACAACTGGCTTAAAATGCTGCAAAATGATTCAATTTTTTTTCTAAAGGGACACATTTATCTTTGCAAAAACGTTTATCGACATTCTTATTAGCAGATTATGAAACAAGTGACTCAAGAAGAAATCATTTTAATATAGCAGGGTATTCAAACAGGTTTTAGCATGGTAGCTAAACCTACCTGGTATTTTGAAAGGTGAATGTCCAGACCTTTGTAGCTTATAGTGTCCGGATTACCAGACGGCCAGTCTATACTGTCCACTTGCCTGGAAAACTCTTCTAATACCTACAAACCAAATGTATGAGACATTTTAAAGATGTATGAGACATTTTAAAGACGTACAACAGAGAGCAAAATGACACCAAACTGCTTCTTCACATCCCCACCTTGTCAAGCAGAGTGAAGCAGACCCTCTGTGGGTATTCAGAGTCTGAGATCACCACAGCACTCAGGTTGTCGTTTCTCACATACACATGGCAAAGATACTCTGCAAATGGAGTTAAATAAATGCAGTCCAATTAACTCAAAGAGAAATTTAATAGTGAATCTTCATTCTTCTTTCGGCAACTTCAAAGACTTTTGAAACTTAAAAAGAAAGAAAAAAAAAAACAGTTTCCTCATAGCTGGACTCTGAAAGCCCGCCTCCTTTATGAGTCACTAACAAGCAACTCAGACAGGGAAAACAAAGGAATGTAAACAAAAAACTGCTTACATTCTGTTTACTGTTTACAGAGTAAACGATTGCGGAAATAAATGGCGGAGGAATATTAAACAAGGAAACAAGGAAATGTTTGAGGATTTTCTACCAAGAAATGCAGTGAAAATAGAAAACAAATTAAAACTTGGTTTTGTTTTCATTTGCGCATTCAAAGTGTATAATATAAATCGCATCAGCAAAAGATCATGCAATTTACCATCAGAAACGGTCTTACCTTGCTCTTTGACTGAGGCACGGGTTCCGACAGATGTTCGCTCCGCAATCAAGGCACTGGTGAAGGTCATGAACTCCTGAACACTAAAGGTACAAAAGAGGATTTTATTGCTCATGGAAAAACAGCAAACAGTTATTGTAGAAAAAAAACCCAACAACTTTACAACAAATTTACAGAACAGGCCCGCACAAACTCTGCAAGAATAGAACTGGAAGGACAAACTGGCATAAAAGTCCTTGCTGCTGGCTCTGAATTTATTAAATGGAAGAAACTTTCTTTGCATGTGGGGCGAGTCTGACAGCCAAGTTATGGTTACGCTGCAGTGTGAGGGACCTATGAGGAATTATCAGGACTTTTGCACTTGAGTTCTTGAAATCTCCAGTTTGGAGAAAGCATAACGGCAATGTACTTCCAAGTCTCATTTATCTGGAGACTGAATTTTAATAAAAGTGAGGAGTATAAGTATGTCATTTAATGTTTTAAAGAACCCATTCAAGTTTCCTTGGATGAACTTGTTCGTTTTGATGTAGAATTTACCTAAAAGACGTCAACATACCTACATATATTTGTAGAGATCTAGAAAACAAATGCTATAGGAGACTTTCCATGAAGTGTAATTGTTCGGCCTGCGATCAGCGGTCAGCCAGGCTCACCTGGAGCGCTGAAAGAAGCTGAAGGAGGACAGATCATAGGCCGCCTTGAGCAGGTTGGCTTTGGTCGCTCCTTTGTACAGGACGCTGAGGCTGTAGAGCTTCATGACGCCGCAGGATCAGGTCTGGCAAGAGGACACGGTGGTCTACACTGGACACAAGCAGGATCACATGAGTGTTTTACCTCTTAGTCAGCTCAGCGACTGGAGACAAGTTAATAAACCACAAGCGAAAGTAGCCTGAGTGCCGACAGATTGAATGGTGTTTACGGTCTGCTACGTTTAACGCTGCAACTGACAGCGAGTCACGTAGACTTTTGTTGACGTAAATAATCCTTCAGTTAACTTCATAAAGACTTTTTTATTGAAATACAGAAACTAGTTAGCCACAGATACTATATGTTGAGAGGCCCCGAGCTAACTTACCGGTAGCAAAACGCCCTAAGTTCCCGTCAAAACAACACAACCGACTGAAGGAACATCGACTAAAACTCTCAGATGTGTACGAAAAATAAACCGTCACTAAATCAGAACGCAATTTTATGTATCTCAGTGGTTAAATTAGAACTTCATTAGTGAGACGCTCCTATTGGAGAGTTGACTAGGTGGAAACAAACGCGTCGCAGTTTCTTCTTCTCCCCCTGAGCTTAGGGTTGGATCTCGATTACAGAAGAAAGCGACACCTACCGGATAGGAGTATGCAACGCAGAACAAAATAATGGAAAAGATAAAAAAGAAAGTAGTAAGGAAACCAAAAGAAAAGAAAAGAAAGTTTAACTGTAAATAAAGTTCAAAAGTCCTGTAAAAATACAATATTAATTATTCTGTGTTTTCAAAGAACTAAAGATTGGTTTGATTTTTAAAAACTAATTTATTTGCCCGTTAGTGATCCATATTAAAATTCTGGTCAAATCAACCCATTCATAAATGAAAGTTCTCAATTGCTTGAAGTAAAAAGAATTTCTGTATATCTAGGTAATTTGGAAACCAGCTCATTCATTTGAAATTATTAAAATTATAGTAATATTTGTATTATAACATCACTCTTGCTCTAACCACACTCTTGAAAAGTTTTACACAATCAACATATTTTGTACCTTATTAGTAATACTTTCATCTCAAATAAATTATCAACTTTGCTTTAAAACATTTATATTATATTGAGCAGAAATAAAAATATAAAAAGACTTAACGATTGTTTTATGTATTATTATTTTCAGGATATATGAACATAACTTTCAGTAAAGCTATAAAGAATACATTCCAAATGAAGATTGATTTATTTTGAGGTCATGAAAAAAGATCTGTAAGTAGCTGCAAAGTTAGTACTTTGCTATGTTTACAAGTCTATTTATTCTAATGTTTTTCCCCCTTTCTCTATAGTGAAAAATTATGGTAAACACCCATGATGGAAAATGCACTTAATCTGATGTGTTATTGTTGGCTTTGTTAAAGACCAACAACAGATGCCACCTCAAAGTTTCTCTGCTACACTGCCATCTCCTGGATTCAGTTGGTTTCAACTGTATTGTTTAGTATAATTTTGAGAGGCATACTTTTGAGTCTATGGCAAACTGGTCAAAATGTATTAACAAATAAATAATAAATGAATCTTTAAATAATATCCTCACTAAGTCCTGAATTGTCTGTTCTGTGTCTGCACACTCTTTCTTCTGCACATTAATCTTCAATATAGAGAGCAAGAAAACTGCTTTTGGTATATTTAGCAGTGTTGTATTGTTAAAAGATCAGATCTAATTTCTTTGAGGCATTTAAAGCCAAATGTAAGGAGGTACTTTGTGATCTTCTTTCACAAAAGGTCAGAAGATGCTAGAATATTTTCACCATTTTTACTCATGATTTTACTCTTGCATTAACCTTGAAACTTTTTGAAATTACATTCAGTATCATTTTCTTAGGCTATTAAAAGTAATAGTGAAAGTAAAAAAAAAGTCTTTTGTCTTTGGGTGTTTATCTATTTTGAGTTCGGGAAAATGGTTTATCATTTGTTAAACCTCTGAACTCTGACCTTCGAGTCATTCAGACATTATGTGTTTTTGGGATAAACCAGTGTTGTGATACTTTACTAATAACTTTTCACAAATACATAATTAAAACGAGAAACCCAAAGCTAACATACTTTGACAAAGATTAAATTGTGTTTCAGTTCAAAGATATTTTAGATAAAACAAAAGTCTTTGAAATTTTGTTGGTATATTACTTTTTCATAGATCTTACTCTTTTTTTGTTGTCAGTTTATGACTTGTTTTCACTTCTGAGCAAATGGTGCACATTTTTAGGTACAATGACTGAGTAGGAAATAATAAATAAGTCAGAATTTGTTAGACATTCAGCATACATGAAGAGCCTTTGATCAAGACCACTGTAAGAGCTGAAATAAAAGGCAGCTCAAGCATAAGGAAACTGAAGCTAGCTTGAAACCATTACACAACGTTGTATTAAATGTACATTTAATTTTGTAATACCAATTTATTTAGTTCAATTAATTTATTATATTGGGGCTAAGAAATTAATTGTTTTTTTTCAGTCAACCAGCTGTTTTTTCAACCAAAACATGGTTGCCTCTATTGATGTTGCCTCTGGTAATCTTGCTCCATTTAACAATTTCCTCCTGGCCACTTAACTTGGGGTAAGTAAGTGTTTTCCATGTCACAAGTGTGCCTGTCAGTGATTTCCCAGGCAACACAAAGCCGTTAAGACTTTGGGTGCATCTGTTGAATCACCGACAGCAGAATGAAGAAAGGTTGTGTGTTTCCAAGAACTGGTGGTAGTTTTGATAAGAAGCTAGAGCAACGCAATCAGTGAGGAGTGTAGCCACGGATGGGAGGTTGTCTTATTTTTTTTGGTTCATATATTTATTTTTCATCAAGCCTGTAATATCGGTGGAATAAAGGGCCTGCTGTGCTTTTTTTTTAACTGAGAGCTGTGGCACTTTCAGAATGTAACTCAAGAATGAAGAAAGAAGAATAGGACTTATTTTTAGGCCATGTAGCCTGTTCACAAGGATGAAGATGTCAACATTTGTTTTTTTACTTACTTGAGCATATTTTTAGACATGCCTGACACCTTCAAGAAGGGATGCTTGTGTTCTTGAAGGAAAATCCTTTCCTTTTTGCATGTAACGTCTGCAAGAATGGAGGAGAATACATGAGCCTTTTTCATGCCTACTTTCCAAGAGATTTTATTTGACTGTCAACAAGTCAGAAATGTAAATGTTTCATCACAAGCTCACAGGCTGGACACATAGGTCTTAAAATGCTGGGCCTACGTCTCATTAAAAATTAAGGGATTCGTTTCTTTTTTTTTTTTTTTTTACATTTTATGCACGGACTCCAAGGAAAAACGTCACCTGAGGCAGAAATTTGGGAAAGTTCCAACTGCAACGGCAGAACGCTGATGGTTGGCAGGAGACTCAGGATTTAACCTTCGTTCTAAAGCGATGGATAAGGTAATAGTCAAAGTTTGAATCCAGTGTGAACTTACATAATCAGAAAATGGGTCATGGGGAACATCAAGGAGCCTAATTTAGGTTGTGAATGTAAATAATAAAAACCCTGTTCTCAATAAAAGTTGGAGAAAATGATGTCTGCAACATGATTCTAAAAGAAAACAATGTATAGGAACTGACTTTAAAGACGATGCCTGAATGATGTGTCATATTTAATCTAAGAACGTGTTTGGTTATGTCAAAGGTTACATAAAGAAGATCGTAGCACAGAAGCCAGGTCTCTTGGATTTACAGATAATACAGAGGGTGTGTGTGGCTGTGTGCAAATAATTAAACAGTTCTCAAGGTAATGTTGCAATAAATTTTGGTAATTTCATCATTCAAATAAATCCAAATGACCTTCGTTCGCAGAGAGGAAGAGATCCATTCAGACCACTTCACTGTCCAAGAAGCAGTGGCTGCACTTTAACAAAGGGAGCTGCAAAACACAACCTTATTAAAAGAAAACGCACATCAACAACTCTTCTCAGTTCTGGTAACATATTCAGAAACCTCAGAGCAAAATAGTTTTTATCGTAGACAGAGTAATTTTCACTGAGGTGTTTTTAAATCTCAATCTTAATTTGAGTTAATTACTAAGTGTATCACAAACACCATTTAAAACATTTTAAACAAATTCACCATATCCATAATTATCTGCAGTCCTAACAGTTGCTATAAAATAAACTATAGCCAAAGCACTTTTGCATTTATCCCTTACTTTTAAGTTGATCTTTTGTAAAAGCCACATTGCTCATTTTCCTGAAATATAAATATGACAAAACACAGAGGCCCATTTCTTGTAGTTACTCTTCGAAATAGGAAAGACAAGAGAACATCTTATTCAGTTCATTTCAATTCAATTTAAGTAAGATAAATGCATCTTGATCTTCAAAGGTCAGGAAATGTCTACAATAAAATGGCTTCTCATAAAACTAAAATTGTTTCTCTTATAGAGTAAGAGAAACAATTACAATGTTTTTCATATTGGCAACTGTTGGGGGGGGTGAAAGGCAAATGTGGACCCAGCATTTATTTTGATCCCACTATCCACAGTAAGTAATGGAGCTTCAAAAAAGCCAAAGGTTTCTGTTAATGAAATGCAAAAAATGAGAAACATCTTTGGGTAAACAAGTCTCTATAGCAATATATATAGTAAAAATCTTTCCTTAACATGTGTGCCAGTACATGTATGATGTTGCTTACAATATTATAATGCTATGCTATATCTGTGCTAAAGATCACAGATATAGATCTCAGGTTTAAAGCTCAAAAGACCAAAGGGACACAGTCTAATGTCAGCTTTGGTCAGTTAGTTATTTTATATGGATGCATTAAAATCAGTCAGTCAAATTTTATTTGCATAGCCCATTTCAGCAACACGGCATTTCAACATCATAAAGGCATAAAAACACAAAGTCATGCAACATAGGATCAACAACTGAAACATTACATTTGGTGAAGTGCCATCGTTAAATTCTTAAATCTGAAAACAAATGCTGCAGTTCTTGGAGGAACTCGGGTCACTCTGCAGAAATTCATTCACTCACTTTTGTTTAGTCTTCCTGTGCTGTAGAGGCATGGTGCCTTTCTCCAACCGTCAGTGGGTGTGAGGTGGTTTAGACTCTGGACAGGTCAGCAGTCCAGCCCACAAAGACACAGGACAGTTTACCAGGCACACACAAATTCAATTTAATTCATCCTATTCCAACGGGAAATTAAAATTCAAAAATAATTATGTTATTTTAAGTGGAGTTCTGCTAAAAGCATTTTTCACGAGACATGACTTTACCTGCTAGGCTTCTCCCCAATCACCCAATAAAACATGTCTAGGAAATTATTAACTAAAATATGGCAACAGAGACTATATAGGTATTGTTTTATATCATGCCCATAGGATTTTCGTTCAACTGAGGCAGCACATTTGGAAGTAGAACTAGGACAGTTTGGAAAATGCACAGAGACGGTCAAAGAGGAATATCATATCAGGCTTTTATCTTCATAAATTTGATCTCTCTTTACTTGCCACAATGCTCAGATGTTGTAGTCATTGGATGCCTGTAAGAACTTATGATCTGCATAATACTCACACATTTAGTCTTGATTTCACAGCTGTCATCGTTGCTCTGGGTCTGTAGCTGACTTTTTCAAAGACAGCTGGAGATCCATCAGGCAGGTCTCTGTTCAAACAGCCGGCGTGAGTTAAATTAACTGGATAATCAGCTATCGACAAGCACTTGACACATGTTCAACTCTGTTCAGTAAAAGGTTGCAACACAAACTTGGAACATTTTGTTTCTGATTGTTTTACAATCAAGAGTGGGATTTTTAAAATGTCCTAATTCTTAAAAGCGTTCTGCTTTCCATAATTCAGGCAAATCTGTCCAATCAGCAGTACAGCATTTTTTAGTCATAAATACCGTTTCTTACTTATAGAAGTCAAACACATTTTAAACTAATGATGTCGCAATTCTTACACAAAACATCTGAATTAAATTCTATGGAATTGGCTGAAAAAAAGTGATCCGCAGATGAATTTTTCATCCATTTAAACAATAAAGGCCTCAGTTTGTAGGTGAAAGGTCAAAGCTTTGACCTCCAGTGCTAATTATACAATTTTCAACACATTGATAAATTTAGGATTTTTCTCTGATTTAATGGAAGAGGCCAAAAATACAGATGTTTGATGTACATCTCTAAAAGACAAGTATTCTGTTTTCTTTGTCACTAACCCTTCTTAAGTTTAAAATAAGTTCTGGGTAATTTTAGAAGAAAGTTTAAGCAATTTAGACCTTTACTATCCTTTTAGAAAAAGCTGATCATTTGTAATTATAAATTATATCTAATTATCATAATTATTCCAATTATAATAAACACTGATTAACTTGCATCTATGGTACATTTCAACGCTAGTTTCTTTACACAGACATCCAACAGTCTGGACACCGGTGCAAAAGGTTCACTTTACTTAACTTTTATGAGTCCTAACCTCAGAGTTATAAAAAGCTCTGACCTACCTTCTGTTAAACTACCTGGTTTGATAAGAGCAGGAGGTCTTCACCACTATCATGCTACTGTTAGCTTTAGAGGTCACTCACTCCTTGCTGAGTCTAATTTTAGGTCTTTATCTAATTTTAAAAATGCTAACGTGGAACTCTGTGACCCATTGAGCAACCCTGTAGTATTGCACAATAGTTATCTGGGTAAAAAAATGAAGAATTTTATAGCAAAGCTTCTGTTTGTTATGTTTAACTTGTGTTCTAAAATAGATAAAATAGCCCTTCAAAAGTAAAAGGAAACGTGATAACATGACTTAACTTTCTTAATTTGCCCAGGACACATAAATTATGGTGATTAATCAGATAAATCAAATGCATGCATTATTGCATCATCTTTAAAAAAAAAGAAACCTAGATGACCCAGAAAAGACTCTGCAAAAATATGACTTGCAACAGTTATCATAATTCACATGGATATACTTAAACTTCTAAATAAGCTTTTCATGTTTTCCTCATACTTAATCAAACTTTCTAAGATGAAAAATGAAAACAAAAATTCAAAATTAGAATCTATAGTTTCTAAAATATGGTTATTTTAATAGGGTTAAAATGAGGTTACTGTATAAATTATGAATGTTTCTAGACTTTTTGTATATCCATTATGACACAAATTAAATAATTATGCAAATTCAAAATTAAGGAAGCTTTTTGGGGTAACTAATATATTATTATATTAATATTCATTTACTGCAATTACATTGTTACAATATTCAGTGAAGTTCAAATTAGCTTCTGTGCACAGACCTTGGACCCAATATTTGAAATCAGGTCACATGGAGGATTTAGGTTTTTTTTTTTACATTCCCGTCTTATCTCTGAACCACTGTGGGTGTGTGTGTATGTGTAAACTTTCATCAGCAGACGGGATGGGGCTGAGGAAAGGGGAGGGCTGTTCAACACATCCTGCCCACTTCACCTGGGCATAAAAACGGTCAGGGGTCTCAGTGACACTCACACTTCACCGCCTCTGGATCCAACCACACACACTGGGTGGACACATACTCTCTATTCTCAGAAAATACATCGAAGCCCATTTTTAACCAAACTTTCCAAGATGCCGTGTATCAGCAGCCAACTCGACCAGATGATGAAGCTCCCCGGTAGCTACAGTGACGTGGTTGAAAAAATCTGCACGGTAAGATGTGCTTTTTATATGCAGCTTGAATTTTTTTTTTGACTGCCTAAACCTTGTGAAGGAAAATTTAAGATTTTTTTTTTTTTAGTACTCCTCGATTTTCCCAGGACCTGGGCTTTACCTTGTCCAACACAAAAGCTTGAGAGTTGGGAAAGATTTCCTTTTGTGCTACTTCTTATCGGCTCTGTTCTTCTTCGACTGCAGGTGGAGCAGATCCTGTCTGAGTTTAGACTGAACAAAGAGGAGCTGGAAGAAGTCATGAAGAGGATGCAGCATGAAATGAACAGGGGGCTGCGTTTAGAGACCCACGAAGAGGCCAGCGTCAAAATGCTTCCGACCTACGTCTGCTCCACCCCCGAGGGATCAGGTAGGAATTCACTCAGTATGAAGAGAAGGAAATAATCCTTTAAAACTTTCAAATCGAAGTGAACAATTGTTTATGAAGTTCAAATGTAAAAATTAAAACATGTCCTTCTTTGGCTTGATAGAAGTGGGAGATTTCTTGGCTCTGGACCTTGGAGGGACAAATTTCCGTGTGATGCTTGTCAAAGTGGGTGAAGACGAAGAGGGAAGTTTCAAGGTGGAGACAAAGAACCAAATGTATTCCATCCCTGAAGATGCCATGACAGGGACTGCTGAAATGGTCAGTGAAAATTGCTATTTATCTTGTTTTTACGCCACTGTTCGTTTGCCTTTTTCTACTTACAGATACTCAAAACACTTCAGCTTAGCTTGGAATCTGTGGACATTCAACCAGCTTAAATGGCTGTGTAATATCTTTTATTTTTCTGATTCTTTTAGCTGTTTGACTACATAGCAGAATGCATGTCTGACTTTTTGGACAAACACCACATCAAGCACAAGAAGCTTCCTCTGGGTTTCACCTTCTCCTTCCCTGTACGACATGAAGACCTTGATAAGGTACAAATATAGTTGTTCTGATAGTAAACAAAATCATCCGTCATTTTGTAAAGTTCATCCAACTAAGGGTGCTCATGCTTTTTATTCAAACAGGGAATTTTGCTTAACTGGACCAAAGGTTTCAAGGCCTCTGGGGCTGAAGGGAACAATGTTGTTGGTTTGCTCAGAGATGCAATCAAGAGACGAGGGGTGAGTAAATTTATACATTTTTCTCTACGTAAACAATGTTATCGTCTGCATACAGGGCAAACATTCTAATATGTTACATTCTCATCATACAGGACTTTGAGATGGATGTGGTTGCCATGGTGAATGACACAGTAGCAACTATGATCTCCTGCTACTATGAGGACAGAAGCTGTGAAGTCGGGATGATTGTCGGTAAGAAGCCATAAACACATGCAAATGTTCATGCTCAGCAGAGTTGTAAACCTTTGGAAGGAGCTTGAAGTGAGACGAGGGGAAGTGTTGAGTCAGTACTAAGAAAAGGTTTATTTATTTATATAAAAAAGATATAAAACAAGTTTTGGGGACTAATAATTGGTCATAAAAAGACGAACTACAATGCTTTGTTTGCTTGCTCTCCAACATAACTTCAAATGTTTTTTTTTAAAATTAGATTTATTTGGAAAGAAGAGTGAGAGTTAGCAACACTGAGCTGAAACAAACTCATAAAATGGCACAAACTAATGTGTTTTTGTGTGTTATAATCTTCAAGGCACTGGCTGCAATGCCTGTTACATGGAGGAGATGAGGACTGTGGAGCTGGTGGAGGGGGAGAAGGGCCGGATGTGTGTGAACACTGAGTGGGGAGCATTTGGAGACTCGGGGGAGCTGGAGGAGTTCAGGCTGGAGTACGACAGAGTGGTGGACGAGACCTCAATCAACCCTGGACACCAGCTGTGAGTACAAAAGATGCATCAAAATTAAACATTCAACACTATCACACGGGCACACATGTTGTTTGTATTAGGGCCTGCAACCTTCTCAAATTAGCTAGTGAATTTAATCGGGACAAGGGTCAAGACACGTGCCATCCACTCTGACCCCGCCCTCCATTCTCCATCTCCTGGTGTTTTTATAAATTAAGCATCCATCTATGGCAGAAATCACCTGACCCTAAGCTGTAGTCTCTGTGAAGTTGCCGAGCTACCAGCTGTTTTCCTCAGGATGTAGGCAAATGGACAGAGCTTTTGTACGTCAGTGGTCGGTCAGTCGGCAGGTGGAGATGTCAGATTAATGACCCCTTTCGGCTTCTCGCCGTATCGCCTCCAAGCTTAATGGCTGTTTACCTTTTATGCTGGCTGCTGAGTCCAGCCTTCGCCTTGATGTCTCCTTCCTTATCCGGTCATCCTCTGTCTCCCAACCTTCATACTGAAACTTCTATCTATTACCATGACACATTTATTGTTCTTCACAAACCTTTCAATAGCACGTCTCCTTCTGCCTCGTCTTGTTAATGCAGGTATGAGAAGCTTATCAGTGGAAAGTACATGGGGGAGCTGGCGAGACTCGTCATGATGAAGTTGGTGAATGAGAACCTGCTGTTTAACGGCGAAGCCTCAGAGCAGCTCAAGACACGAGGCAGCTTCGAGACGCGCTTTGTCTCCCAGGTTGAAAGGTAGGCATCAAGCAACGAGTGATGGAAAAACATTTTTACTGATATCGCCCATAAAATGCATCCAAGCAGAGAAATAGGAAATGGTAGCTAGGCTATAGATGCTTTAAAGCAGATAAAAATAGAAACTTTAGTGCTGAGAACATTAGATGTTGAAATGGAAAGCCATTGGTCTGTGTTTTACTACAGTTGTTATGTATTGCTAAATCGAAGAGAGCTTAAAGGGGACATGTACATAACAGGCCCAATTAAAAGCTGTATGCAGCTCGACACAGAAACTGATTCAAACGTCCAAACTGAAAGAAAAAGAAAATAACAACTATCATAAAGCAGAAAATGAAAATTTCAAGTCTCTCTTTGGGGCCCCTGTTGGTTTGGGAAGGCATAAGCAGCTGGCTTGTAAGCATTTTTTCAGTTTAAATAAGATTCTAAAAAAACAAAACAAAACAAAAAAAAAAACAGGAAAAAGTATTTTTGAGAACTGCTTTCTAAAATGTGACAATTTACTATTTTTTAGCGACTCTGGCGACAGAAAGCAGATCTACAACATTCTCTCCTCTCTGGGTGTCCTTCCCTCTGAACTGGACTGCGACATTGTGCGCCTGGTCTGTGAGAGCGTCTCCACTCGCTCTGCTCACATGTGTGGCGCAGGCCTCGCTGGGGTCATTAACCAGATGCAAGAGCGACGCGGCCAAGATACCATGAAGATCACAGTCGGGGTTGACGGATCCGTCTACAAGCTGCACCCTTAGTAAGTGTCTTAGCTGTCTCAGTAGGTACAAATAGTATGAGTCCAAGTAACATTAGTTCATCACAGATGTAGACTGCCTGCTTTATACTAACAGTGGTGCCTCTGTTTTACAGTTTCCGTGACCGGTTCCACCAAGTCGTCAGGGAACTCACCCCTCATTCTGAGATAACCTTCCTGCAGTCGGAGGAGGGCAGCGGGCGTGGAGCTGCTCTGATCTCTGCAGTGGCTTGTAAGATGGCATCATGGATCTGAAGAGAGGAATGCACTGAAGAACAGTAGAGAAAGCTCAGAATTAGGATGTTTGTGAAATCCTCTCCAAAGATCTGCTGCTGAGAGTAGTGGAATAGAGCACTTGCTACTCACAGATTTGAGGACAAAGAGGCCTTTAAATATCTTGTGAATACAGCTGATCTATAGTGTCATACCATCCTGTAGCGGCTGTATTGTTTCAGACCTTAAACAACTTGTTTACTGTTGCATTTGAAACTTTAAGCGCCACAAAAGCTGATGTAAAATATATGCACTGGTTACTTGGACCGATTTTAACGTGTATTTTAAAATGTAGCAAAGTAGTTCATGTACAGCACAAATATTTTATATAAGCTGTTATCAATCAGCACTAATTCAAATTCATTGCTTTCTTGTCTAATTTTGTTTGTAAGCATTGAAATATTTGTTATTGTTTATTTAAAATTTTATGTTTACATCCTATTTACTTTGTCAGCATGTACTGTGTACTTTTTTCTTATGTGTAAGATGAACTATACTTATACTTAAATGTAAATAAAACATCATAATTAAAAATTTAGTTTTGTGTTTGACTGATTTATTTGAAATATTTTATAATAATCAGATCTCAGCAGGTCTGTCAGCAGGTCAAAACAATTTTCAAACCACAACAAATGGGAAAATAATGTCTTAATGTAGGTAGTGGTTGAAGATAGTTGAAGAGAACTTTAATAATGAAAATAATTCAAGAGGAAAACGCAACAAGCCAGGACACAAGAACAGCAGAAACAAACTGGGGAAAAACCATAAAGTTAATGGAAGAAACCAGCAAAGAGTGAGTGAAAAAGAGGGCATTATGTTTACTAAACAACCAATGCTAATTGTAAACAGGGTGCAGCTGTGAGGAGAGAGCAGAAGGCAGGCTGAGGAAGAGAGAGAGAGACACGGCTCAGAGAAGCAGTAAGGATTAAACAAACTGGGGAAAAGATGGAACATAAATCTCAAAGGAATAAAGAACTGAACAAGAAATAAACTATAATTGTAATCTAAAGAAAATATATGAGACTGATCTGAAGTATGACAGAAAGGCTGCTTACACAAAGTCTGATTTAATCAGGAAAGAGAAAACGACGAATAACTAATATGAAGAAAAGACAACAAACGATCAAACAAAGCAACAAATATTTTGACACATTGTGAAATGTAAACTCTTCAAACAATAATACAAAATGAATTAAATGACATATTATGACATGTTAGGTTTTTTTTATGAGTACTGACAAAATAATCTAAATCTATTAAAATCCTGGGGTCAGTTTGACATTAGTAATGCTTGTTAGATTGCCTGTCAAAGGTCAGAGGTCCCTTTCTTCTGTCTGTCCACAGCTCTATATCCGTCTTCCCAAGCCCAGAGGAATCCAGCATACTTCACCTCTTATCAAGCTACCTCAGTGACACACAGAGAGCCCACATGGCCATGTAAGGGGCTCCACGGCCCACTGCAGGCCATGATAGGAGGGTGTCTGATAAGATGGGCTGAACATAAAACCCTCTGCAGCATCACAAATTGGCCAAGAGTCTACATGCATTCATTCGGACATGGTGAGTCAATCAAGGCTTTGCATTATTTTAAATAATTTCAGGCACTAAATATTAACCAAGTTTTTGTTTTACTGTCTTAAAAGCATCTGAATGTTTCTGTTTATCTTCTCAGGCAAGTAAAAAGGCCTCCAATAAAAGGCAGAGGGGGAATCAGAAGTCCTGCTCCAATGTGTTTTCAATGTTCGAGCAGTCGCAGATACAGGAGTTCAAAGAGGTAATGCAGTGCTTACAGGTCCATAAAATATTATTTGTTGTTTGTTTTTGTTTTTATTTAAGTACACCAGACATACTTTTGTGTAAAATCAACTAGACCCACTTTATGTTAAAACGTTTGAGCTGCAAGTGTGCAGATTTATGGAAAACTGGGCAATGGGCATTCATTATAAGAGTATTACAATATTTACAGAACTCACAAGTAGTTATTGTGCACAGAAACTAATTAAAAGGAAAAATAATAAAAAAAATAAATCATTGATTGATTAGTTCCCCTTTGCTTCACCTTCAACGTGACTTTGGAGGTCATCAGAGTCAAACTCAAACATGTAAGATTAAATCCCTTACAATCTAAAGCCAATTTAAATGTTTGTAACATTTAAAAATGAAAAAAAAAAGTGATCAGGTTGATATAAAATGACCCAAATAAAATACAGATCAAGCAGAATTAGTAGTTGAGGACTTGAAGTAGTAAAAAAAAAAAATAATAAATTTTCTTAAGCATTTAAAAAATAGGTTTAAACATATCAGATAATTAGATGTATAAGACCTTTTTATTTTTAACTTGAAAGTCTGGTATTACGAAAAGAAGAAATATTTTAAAACAATATTTGTGAATAGAAAATTTCACAATTAAGACTCATGAATTCACCCTGGTTTGTTTTATTTTTTGTGTACGCTCCAAATGCAGCTAAAATTGCATTTATTTTCAGAAGAGGTTAAAACAATGTGTAGTTTTAATAATCTCCGCTGTAATTTGAACGAAATAGTTATTTCATTATAGACCTAATTGCTAGTTGAAACTATTTTTTTGTTTGTGTTTTTTTCACTTCTTAATATTTTTTCTGCAGGCTTTCGGCTGCATTGACCAGGACAGAGACGGGGTAATCAAGAAGCAGGACCTGAAGGAGACCTACGCTCAACTCGGTGTCTAATTTAATCTGTTTACTTAGGGCACATTAATAGATGGATGAGTATTGAATAAACAATCATTTTTAATTTCCACTAAGTTACCTGATGTACCTGCTGAGCTTATTTTCATCAGACCTACTTACTGTGTGTCACCAGGAAAACTTAACATTAAGGATGAGGAGCTGGAAGAGATGCTGAATGAAGGGAAGGGTCCCATCAACTTTACTGTATTTTTGACACTTTTTGGGGAGAAACTCAATGGTAAGAGACTTTTATAGTAGTGAATATTACATTTGGAATTTCTTTGAGGAACTTTCAAATGATTTTCTTTGTCATATTTCAGGGACTGATCCTGAAGACACCATACTTGCTGCTTTCAAACCTTTTGATCCCAATGGGACAGGTTTTGTTAATAAGGATGAGTAAGATTAATTTTACTGTTTGGCTCTAACAATGCTCATGTTAGATTTAGAATTTGTTTGTTTCTTTATATATATTTTTTCTTTTTAGGTTTAAACGATTACTGATGAATCAGGCTGATAAATTCACTGCAGAAGAGGTTTTTTTTTTACACACTTTCATTTACAAAGTTATAAAAATTTGGTAACACTAAGCATAAAAGTTATCTTGTCATCAACATGTAGGTGGAACAGGCATTCACCTTGGCACCAATTGACCCAATCGGAAACATCGACTACAAGCAACTCTGCTACATCATCACACATGGAGATGAAAAGGAGGAATCGTAACAGGCCATATGTGCAGTCAAGAAACATGGCTACTGCTGAGGAATAACAATTTTTTAAAGATATTTAAAGTGGTGTGTTAAATCAACTGCCCTTCTGTTCTTTTGAGGAAATGCTGTACTGAAAGGCGTTAAAAATAAAGTTCTGGAGTCCCTCCAAAAATGAGATAAACAATTAGAAAAATTATTATTTGGTTTGGAAATTATTTGATGATTTGATTTGCAAATAAATACATCCCATTTGATTCCGACATGTCTCAAAAGTGCTCTTAACTTCTTTAAGTTTGAAGCAAACTTGAAAGCATAAGATATTTTTAGGATATCTTTAGAAAAATATTTAATTGATTTCAAAGGGAAATGTTGTTGTAACTCATATTAACTCCAATTCTTCTGAAGAGTTATTGTAGATAATGATGGCTCCTGTAGGCTACATACTGATATGAGAAAATGTTCCAAAAATGAATGTTTCCAGAACAGAAGCACAACAAAAAAGACCAATAAAGCTATAAGGAGTGTTTGCTCCTTCAGGTAAAAGGTTGATTTCAGTAAAGTAATACATGTTTGAAGATCCTTAGTTAGAATCTTTTTGTTTTGTTTTGTTTTGTTTTGGTGGCTCTGTTACCATGGATTCAAAAACAAACAACTCCATAAACTCCTTAGCCAAATTTTCCAACACATAAATTAAAGCCCAACTGCCTTGGTTGGGAATATTTGTAGTTTCTTCTTTTCACAACGTCACCATTGCAAAGAAGAAGGTATGCTTCTTTTACTGTCACCTCCTTTTCCCCCTCCATTTTGTTTCTAACCTCTGTGGTTCTGCTGGCAGAAATGCCTCTTGTGCAGACAGAAAAAACCAACCTAGATGTAAAGTCGAATCCGAACAATAATAAGGACCCAGATTCACTGAAGTTTCGAAAACTAAAGCATCAGGATGAGACCTGTATGATAAGGTGAGAATCAATTAACTTGCTAAAGCAGTTTATGTTCATAAATAAGAAAAAATGCCAGATGTTTTGCATTTTTAGCGCTTTGTTTATTTCAAATCTGCAGCTCCATGCTTATTTATTTTAACCATCTTTGAGCATTGTGTTTTTTTATTATTATTTTTGCTGAAATCAGTATCTTTAGAATTGTATACTTGTACAAATAGTTGGCATACCCTTCAAGCTCCATATTTGGGTTAGGGAGGTAAGAGATTTGGATTAAGAGAGGTAATTTTAATCATTAAGGCATCAAACATTTATAAACATTTATTCTGGTAGCAGCTGCTCGACCACTGACTTAAAACTCGCAGCAGATGTCAGCAAGAACCCAAATAAGAAAATCATTTGTAGCACATTAGTCTACAAAAGGATTGGTTAAGAGTTATAAATGGTGTAGAGAATAAGTCTAAAGATTTCGTTCTTGGTAATGATAACTTGAATATATCTTTGGTAAAGAAATAACTAACCACCTTGCTAATGTGGGATTTTGATCTATTCTACCACAAAAACCGTCTTTGCATCGTAAAAGTTCTAGGAATCATTTATTTCCACTGATTTTCAACTGGAGATAAGTGAGGTGATTGACTGGGCCATTCTGGTACTTTTGATCTTTCTTTTAAGACAAATATTGTGCTGCTGGGAATCCTGCCAGTACCACATACTGTACCGCACGATGTCTGCAGCTGCCATCTTCCCCTTTAGGACGATGTTTTTGAGGTGATTCATAGATGTGTTCTCCCTCCAAACATGATGTGTTCAATTACATCAAAATATTTCTGCCCCGACTTTATCTGACAACATTCTTTCACTGGTTTGTCCAAATATTCTGCAGCAAACTTTATGCAAATTTAAATCTTCTTCTTCTTCTGCAGTTTTGCACAGCAATCCTGTGGATTGCACTTTTGATTATTATTTTATTTGATTTACTGTTGGGATTCATAAAGTGTTTTTGAGCTGAATTGACTCCTACATCAGAAATATGAGGTGGGACACATCATTGTGTCAGGTTTGTGGTGAAATAATGTTTCCACTTGCAAATTAAGGCACCAGACACTCATGGGAATACTAACAACAGTAAGATTTACAAAACTCTTACTGTTTAAGATAATCAAAAAGACCTTTTTGTGAAGATCTTCTTGATATTATTGTTCCTCTTTATACCATACCTTAGTGATGAGAAGCCTTTTTATAGGTCAGCTGTTAATATTAAAGCAGCTGTTATTGATTTACTCGTAACAGAAGAAGGAATGCTTTCTAAATTCGGCAGATTTGAGCTGGTTTCTTTGACTTTTTTGCAAACTGTTGCCAAGAACCGGTCTAAATTTATGTAAATGGCCCTATTAGAAATCATTGACATGCCCAGTGCTTATTTAACCACCTGTGTGTGAGTGTGTATGTAATTTGCTTTAAACAGGTTTGAGGAGCTTAAAGTTAGCTTAGATGTACCACCGAAGACCCCCTGTCCCTTAGAGGTAGGTGAAATCATGATTTAGAGGTTTTCCTATCACTCCTTTGCATGTAGACATACACAAGATCTGTACATTTTATCTCTTTTGATCCAACAGTGCAAAATCCCAGCTAACATCGGCCTTCAAGGTGAGAGAACTTTGAGATACACACACAAACTATCAACTGAAATTTTCCATCAATGCCATATGGAGGTTTTAACGATTTATTAATTTATCACATCAGTAATGTCCCCCATTAGATCCACTGGATATTCAATAGGAAATCATTTTATAAATTTTTAAGGCCATTCCTAAACATATCTGCCCGACTTTGTTTATGTTCACATGGAGAACATGAAGTAAGATCTTTTTGTGAGTAGAAGTGGATCCTCTTCCTCCATCCACCGGTCCTCCCATCTCACTACTGCGGGTCATAGAGCATTCAGCTGCACTGACCCTCATCTCTGGACTAAAAAGGCTTTTTCTATCTGATGCCTTCTGCTCTTGCTATTCAATTAACTTCATTTTACTTTTAATTGAAGGATTTTTTTCAGTGTCCTTGAGTGTCAAGAAAGACACCTATAAAATGTAGACAGCTCATCCAGCCTTTCACCCTCTCCCCAATATTTATTGACTTTTGAATCCACTAACTAGCTTCAAGAATATTTCTAAAGCTAATTCTTGGGAAAATTGGTAGAGTGAATTTAAATTGGTTGGTTTCCTGGAACAGGCTCGGCTCAGTCATTTAAAAAAAATGCATTTAAAAAAACAAAAACAAAAGATGAGCATATTGGAAACAATAATAATGCTTTTTGGAGGAGTATAATTGAAGCTTTTAAATCTGGAAAATAATGTACCACATTATTGAGAATAGTGGTGGAGGCATCATGTTTAGGACTGTTCTGCTGCATATTGCAACGTCAGTGTAATAATAAATAAGGACTAACTTCAAACTCTGAAACTGTACCTCAAATCAACAGAGAGACAGAGGAAACTTCTAGAATGGTGTCCCCAAATGTCATTCCAATTGAATAAATATGTTCTATGTCACAAAGAAAGGTCTGCACTGCATATAAAGAGATTTAAATAAATTCTACCATTTCTGCTAGAAAGGATAGACAAAGTTCCAGCAAGATGCACCAAAATATTGTTGATGACTGATGACAACTTTAGGGATTGTGGTTGAGGATTCATGCAGAATTGTCAGTTGATTTAAGCATTAATCAACCTTGATGACCTAATGTAAGCGTGCAATTAGAAGAAACATCAGTTTTTCTTAAATTTGCTTTCAGTTCCTAGAGAGAAAACGACTCAGACAAATGTCTGCCAACGATGCGTGGACTACAACGCAGCAAGAGCAACAGCAGCAACAGCAGCTGCAGCAGCAGCAGCAGTGGCAGCACAAAGACCCGAAACCAGGATGTGTGTTATACTGTGAAACCAACACTTCATATGTTCAGTCGACTGGACTGAATGTTGTCATTTAGGATAAAACCTTCTGCATCTGTTTTTGTCTGTTTTGTTTTTACTCTTAAGAGTTGGGAGGACCCTTTTCCATTTAAGGTGAGAAATACTCAGCAAGGTTTCAGTGTTTCTTTGGCAGTTAAATAACAGAAATCTGTTATGATTTCCACTTATCAGTGTTATTTTTGCAGTTAAACTGCATAACAAATATACAAAGGTAATTCTATTTTCACACAATTAGTCCCCCCCCTCCTGATTAATTATGTAAACTAATAAACAGGACTTATTTAGACTTTTGCATAATCACACAGATAACATGCAATCTGTAAACTAAAATTCTTAAAGTAAGAAAAAAACAATTTCATGAGTCAGTTTTCTTCAAACACGCATTTCAGTCACTGAAGTTTTTCAGCAATAATATTAATTTGCAATAACAGATAAGCAGCAAGGAAGGTCCTTTTTTCTGCTCTAGCAGCTTCAATATTGCACATAATGTCACTGGCTTAGTTTCCACTTAGCTGCTCCTTATTAAGTCCATTCGGGCATTCACTGTGTCCCGATAATGTGAAAACCAAGGAGTAAATGTGTCTATTTCCATCATGTCAAAACAAGATGGAGGTCTTGTCCCTTGTGCTGAAAGCTGATCTCAGTCACTGTTGCTGCTGCTGTCGTCTCCCACCACCATGCTGCTGTACTTTTTCTGCTGCTGCTCCTTAAACGTGTCCTTCACCTTCGCCCTCTTCAGACCTCCGTCCCTGCAGAGCCAAAGATCGTTTCAACGTTTCAAACTTACTGCAACTCACACCATCTGAGATGTAAAGGTCTCAACTGTTTTACTAGACAGTTTTGAAGTTTGAGTTTTACTTGTAAGCTTAGGAATAAAACTTCAACTGCTTGAGATCGTTAACGAAGAAAAGAGGTCAACGCTTACCACTGAAGGTCTACCAGTCCTCCTTGGTGAGCTATGGCAGATTTCACTCTGTTGGCAAAGTGGACAGCATCCTCTCCCTCCTAACGTTCAACAATAAAGAACAAACAAAGGATATTTTTCTGAGTGACAGCTGACCCACGTTGAGGAGGTAGTGAAACCAACCTGTTGGTGCATGGCTGGAAGGTACCAGACGTTACAGACTAGAGCCCAGCTCGTCATCATCCGCAGCAGGTAGCTCACCATGCTGTACTTGGAACTGTTCCAGAAAGCATCTCCGAACTTTGGGTCATACTAACAATGGACAGACAAGCAAATATTTTGACTTCCCAGAACATTAGCATACCTTATCGATTTCTAAACCAGTTTAGATATGTTTAGGATAACAGCTCAAACAAGTCGTTAGAAGGCCAAAACCGAGGTATGATTATATATACATTATTCACATTAAAATAAAAATATATACCAGAAAAGTACCTTGATGGCTACAGGATATATCGTTGATCCAATTTCAAAACTTCCCTTTTTAAACATCATGACAGACGTGTTGTTAATACAGGTACCTGCAGAGAAAAGACATGCAGGAGATGAAAGGGAATATGTTGTGTGAGATTTTTCAAATAAACATTCAATATATGTTCATATTAAACAACTCAACAGTTAGCTTTGAAACTTTAGCTAAAATAACAGCCTGCCATGAGTTATTTCTAAGAATAAAACATCAAACATGTAACTGGGTAACATGGTCAAACTTACCCTCTGGAAATATTAATATGGGAAGCTTTGTCTTGTCATTCACGTGGTCTGTTAACCTGGAAACAAATCAAAAGGTGAAGGAAAACCTCTGAGACCAAAATAAATGTACACACTAAGGCATCTGAAACATGATCGTGGGCTCCAATCTGGATGAGTCACTTTTCAAAATTAAGCCATGTGGTCGTGTCCAGACAGTACAACACACAAAATCTTTCGACATGCTTACTGCCAGAAATACAGCGACTAGGACAACTGCATAAACACAAGCAAGCAAAAGGTCCAATGAGAAATATTGCATGAAGTAAGTGAAAGCTCACCTTTTGGTCACTAGATGGCGATCTTTCATCTCAGACCTCTCAAACCAGACATGAGGGCAGGACCTCACCATGGCTCTCTGAACAATCCCCATCAAACCTCCATGCACCTGCCCCACCTGAGAACCACAAGCTGCCCTGTCAAAGTTCATACTTCAAAGATTACAGAAAATTGCATGTAATAAATGTGGAGGCATGTTAGATTTATCACACACCATAGCATAGCAGCCGTCGTTGCAAAGTATGACGATGTCAATAGGACTGGTGTGATTGGCCACACAGATTCCTCCTTTTTTGGGTCTATTCTCTCTGCATTTATAAAAATAAAGTCAAAGGGAAATGTATTCCTGAAGACACAAATGAAGCAGCTCCAATTCTCAAGAGCTGCTATCCTGAGACCTTTAGCTAAATCAGTCCTCCAACACATTTGAATCAAATGAACGGCAAGTTACCAGGATTCTGCAGAGATCAATGACATGATTATGAGGGGATACAAACATTTTATTCAGCTGTGTTGGAGAGGGGATGAATCTAAAGGCTGCAGGATATGAGCTCTGGAGGATGGGCACCCCTGCAATAGAATGTTAAATGAGAAGTTACTTGTTGTGGTAGCGGATAGTAGCAGAAAGACCTCGAGCACAGATCCTGTAGCACATGACATGGACCCACTCACTGAGCCAGAACTTTACCCTAGAAATTAACATTCAGGTCAAAGCATGAAATTGGATTTATGAGCAAGAAATTCCCTTAGTGTGGAACAATTTTTAAACCTGAAAGACTTTCTGCTCACCTGCAATTTGGAAGAAATCCAACCGCAGACGTTCCAATCACCAGCCAGGTCAGGCCCATGCAGGCCAGTGTGATTCTGAACGGAGATTAGAAAAACTAAATGTCAGAATGAATGAGATGCGAAAGGCAGAAAGCCACAAAGGTCTAGCCTGAAGAATTCTTTTTTTGTACCAGAAGATTATAAACACGATCTAGTCCTTTCATATTTGACGTGGAGTCCTGATAAGAAGTTAGCAAATACTCATGGTTGATTATAATTTACTATTCATTTAGGGCTCCTACTAATTTAATCCAACCTTATTTCCAGCCTGATTATGATGATACAAAATAAATCTTCAATAAAGTCTGAAAATAAAAACTGTTCTTCTGTAAAACTAACATGACACTCTAAAACTAAAAAAATACAGTACTTTTTAGTGAAAAGGTGAACACATTTGATTTAGTTATTTGGGAAACCGACTAAAGCAAAAGTTTCTTTCTTAATATGATCTAGCATGTGTATTATGTATTCAGTCAGATCACTGCTGATGATTTGTGACAGGTTGCTTCAATTAAAAAAAAAATCCTGTAAGGACAGAGTTTCAGTCAGGTCCAGCTCTGGACTTTCAACCTTCACGTTCTTTTATAGATTTGTTGCTGCACTTAAGATAACAGACATGGTGAATGATCCAATGTGGGTCAGGGGATTTAATTTTCAGGGTGGAGAGGAACAGTTTCATCTCTAAGGCATTACTTTTTGCTTTCCAACTAGGAATTGTGTGCAAACGACTGTGGTTTTTGGACCAGGAAACTGCTGGTCAGTTTTCATAAAAGTACTCAAACTCACTAATGTTAAAAACAGAAGGCTGCCTGTTCTGCTGCTTCTGCTCTCACAATTATGTTTCCATTTCCCAATACAGAATTTAGATTTTTATATGTTTGTTTATTATCGGAGGTTGTCGACTTTATGACATGAAGAATGTTCAAATTATACATAAAAAGTGCAACAAACTGTAATATTAACAAAAATGATCTTAATCTCAGAAACGTAGTTGCCCTGTGTTTTAGCCCTGTTTGTTGGCATAATTAGAATAATGTTATCATTTGGGGAAGGCGATAAGAAAAGAACGACTGATATCAGATATCAGTCATTTATACTGAATCAAAAGAGTGGAGTGGGTGTTATAAAAGGGAGTGGAGCCTGATATCATTCTCCTTTTGTTAACATGCTGGTGTCATTCCTTTACTTCAGAGGGCCTTAACAGGCTGCTGCTAGTAAGATCACAACGAAATGAACAGTTATCAAGAACCTCAAGTAGAGAGATTCTTGGCTTTATGGCTATGAGGAACGTTTCAGGGTCTCAAGACACTCAAGCAGGTGCAGATTTATCTTATAAAGAGTAGTTAGCCAAGATATGTGATTGACACAAACACAGAACCTGCTCAGATACTGAATAGGGACAGATATGTGTAATGCTTTAGGATGCTGGTCTGATGTCAAGAGAGGCAAAACACATTAAGGACAGATTGACATTCTGCAGGAAGCACCAGAAATGGAGTGCAGAGGATTGGGGTCAAGTTGTTCTCACTATACCCACTTCAGACTGAGTGGGGAAATCTGGAAAAAATAAATCCAGAGAAGCTAAGGTGAAATGCTACATTGAGCTTTGTGTTGTGCTGAGAGCAAAGGATACCGGGCCAATTACGAACTGAGTTGCCTCTCATTCAAGAAAGTGGGTTGCTCACATTTTGTCTAACAATATTGCTATGATTAAAGAATGGTATGGAAACATCTTCCAAGGTTACTTTGCACAATGCAGTGTTTTTGAGCACTATTGATGATTTCTCAGAAATCAAAGCATTGAAATTGTGGAGCCAAGGCCAAGAAACCTTAAACCATTGAGAATGTAGTTTCAACAAGCTTGATGTATTTCTCAGCAAAAGCCCTTGAGACTAATGAATTGTTTATTATTGACTTCATATACCACTGAAACATTTCAAGTAGAAACGTTTGTAGAAGTTTCTGTTGTTCTCAACATTTGTGTCCAACATCGCTTTTTCATGAAAACAAAAATTGCCAGACATTCACAATTTAGGCTTGACAGTCTCCTCGACAATCTCTAACGATATTATCTCCTTTCTTTTCTAAAAACAGACTAAAAATTAGATTTTTCCGTCAGCAGGTCATGTAAAGTACTTGTTTACCTTAGAGGGGCGAGAATGCAGTATCTCACAAGGATGCCAAGGCCATAGACCAGTGTCAGCTTCAGACTGATGTATTGGAAGTCATTGTGGGTGCGAGTCAGTAGATTCCAGGATACCAGCTCCTCAGAGGTGAACCGCTGGGTTACCTTTATTGTAAAACAGAGAATAGTTTTTTGAAATCAAGCCAAGATCTGTATGAGTTGAAAAAAGAGACAAATATGCTTTTAGCTTAAAATCTAGTAAGCAAAAATCAAAGGCACCTCATCATCTACAATGCTCTCAATTCCCCTTCGAGTGAAATAGAAACAGTCGCTAAGTATGAAATCGCCTCCTACTGGTGGTTTGGGTCTACTGCGTCGGAGTTCCTCCAACTCTTTCTCCATCGAGCCGTGTTCCCTTTGGATGAGTCCTGATGAAGAAACAAGCAGATAAAGTAAGAGTCAAAGTCAAACTCAATCACCTGATAGCAATCTGGATGAATTCCTCTCCATATCTCCCTCAGATTGTCCTGAATGGGAAAAAAAACCCAAACACGAAGCGAAAGGAAAAGGTTTACTTAAAAATATTTTTAGCAACAGTTGATTCAAAAGTAATATTTATTCAAAAAGAGCAACTAAACTTTGTTCAGTTATAGTTTTTCACTTATGTTTTTTTCCCTATTTGTAATCTAGGTTGTTCAGATGCCTTTCATGATGTCACATAAGGCAACTGAGTTCATTTTTACTGTATCTATTTATATTTTTCTTTTTGCTTCATCTTATTTGCATGTTTTTATTTGAATTTTACTGGTCAAGGTTTTTAGCTGTATTCTGCACCATTGCACCATTTGAGTCTTTGTTAATTTGAGGAAAATTCAGATCAATTCTTGCACTTTTATGGAACGCTAATAATACTTTCTGCTGGAAAATACCTTAAATTCAAATTTTCTCTTAGAGGCTTTACCAGTTATAAAATAACAAACTGCATCATGCAAAGAAGCCCTTCTTTCAATGACTGAAGCTCACTCTAAGGCAGTAAAAGTTGTCTATCTTTCTCCCTGAACGATCTTCGGTACAGTTAGCCCGACAGCACAGCTTCAAAGTCCAAACCCTGATCTACCAAAGTCCGTGTTGGATACTTCAAACCTTTTGAACATTTATTTTTGAAGCATTGTTAATTTAACCATTCTTATCCACAGTGAACAGTCAGAGACACATTTGGCCTCTACAGAGACCTAAAAAGCAGTTTTTGCTGACAACTGCTTTGTATTTATATGCTGCTGCAGGAATCATAGCCCATGCAGTGCAGCATCAGATATTAGATAAGAAGTTGAGTAATTGTGTCTTTTGAGATACTCTAAGCAGGGTTCCCAGACCAACTTCACCTATCTGCATAAATGTTTCTGTTCCTGAGTAATAGTAACAAAAATATTAACAAAAACGATCCCTGTGTCCCTACTGGGATACAGGGATCAGTTTCTGTATTCCCAAAAACATAATATTTTAACTTGACAAAGTAAAGATATTATTAAACTGTTGTAGGATGCAAGAAAAAATTAGTGTCAGCTTTTGCTAGGGAGCAAAGCACCATGCCCATTGCAACATGCCTGTCCAGACTTGCAAAAGAGAAATCCAGTATTGCAACAAAGACAATTGGGTCCCTAAATCTGTATTCATATTTTACAGTCAATAACACAGACAGTCTCACCATTAGATGCAGAAGCTTTAGCACTTTCTTCTTCTGCGTTTGCTTTCTGTATGTTCAGAGTGGCCCACTGTGGAAGAGGTCAAACAAAAGACAAGTCAAGCGTGTATTGGATTAACTGGATGATTTTAAGCATGCAGTTTCATGTGGCCGTACCTCTAAAGTCTTCACCAGGATGTTCATGTAGGTCTCAGAGATACCCAGAGAAAATCCAAACATGGCTGGGATCATAATGAGGCAGACAATGAGGTAGAGCCAGATCTCTGTGGCCCACAGGACCCCTGCCCAGAAGTTCTCCATCCTTCACGCTATTCCCTGAGGTTCACCAGCCCTGTGGCTCAGACACAGTGGGTTTACTACAGGAGACAAAGAAAGAAACAACTCTTAATGTGCAGTTTAGGTTTATCTCATGTAAAAAAATAAAATAGGTAGTACTCAACATTTATCTATTCAGTGAAATTCAAAGGCAATATAAACAGGAAATAAGCATAAAGTCCTCAAACTAGCACAGGTGATTCAATTCAACTAAGTTCAAAGTATCAAAAGGTAATTTTACAATCACTGGCACAGACCAAGTCAAACCACAGATCAATATTACATTAAAACCTTCGTGCTTACAGAAACAAATGGAGCAACCAGATATAGAGCGATATCAAAGACTAAAAGCTTTCCCTCACTGCGTTAGTTTTCTGAAATCAACAGCGGCAGAAGTTCTCAGATTACAACAGCTCAACTTACGCACCAAACTCCACTCCATGTTCTGGCTGTCTGAGGACTGAACAGGACATGCAGAACAAAAACACGCCCATTTACTACTTGAACAAAGTTCACGGATTCCGGGTCAAACAGCGCCCTCATGTGTTCATCTGGGAAAGAGCAGACTATACTCCCATCAGCAAATAGCACTTTTTGCTTCCGGATCAGCTGAGTACTCTGTATATGGAGAGCCATTTCAGCCGAAATTAAATAAATAAATAAATGGGTGAAATAAATAAAAAATGAGGGAAATAAATCAAAAAATGAACAAAATGAGTGAAATAAATTTAAAAATGGTTAAATAAATAATTTATCTTTTCCATACTCTGTAGACGTCAAAGACACCAACGTCACTTCTAGAGAATGATTCAGAAAATGAATGATTTCAGCAGCAATACTCTTACCTGTACAGCAGAATTGATCCAAAGTGATGAGACGTTGGTTTCCTTTGAAGTAACCGGCTGGCAAAACCACCACTTCCAATCAATCAAATTTTATTTGTATAGCACATTTCAGCCCCAAGGCACTCAGTGTTTCAGCTGTTTTACAGTTTCCTGGAAGTTTGTTCCAAATTTGTGGTGCATAGAAACTGAATGCTGCTTCTCCTCGTTAAATGAGTTGATTATGCCTTTGATGATTAACACAGAGCTAATAGTACAGTCAATCAAAATACAGTGCTAATGAAGTTTTCATAATTAGGTTATATTTCATTATCCTGTCATGCAATTAGTTGTCTGACTTCTGATCACTCAATAAACCCAAGTACAGACTCATTCTGCCATTGTAAATAAAAAATATAGATATTTTCCTTGCATCAAGCCACAAGTTTGAAACAATACTAATGAATATAAATGTATATTTACAATTACAAAAAGAAAATTCTAAACTTAGTCTATTTAACTTGAAATTAGTAAAAGACAAAAACCTACTTATGCTGCAACGTTTTCACATCAAAAGTATGTTGAGGTCAAACATCTTCTTTCCTGTTTAAAATAAATATTTATTAAATCTCCTCCTGTTAGCATACCATGCAGCCACTTATTTATTTTTAAAACAAGTAAGTGCTTATCATCTGTTTTATCATAGGAATAGCACTTTAATCTTGACCTGAAACTACCACAAAGCCTTCAGGGAGTCAGACAAAAATTAAGGGGCTCAGACAGATTACTCACCCCAACACTTGGGGAAGCCGTGATGAGGAATGTGTGCAACGTCAATCCCTCTCTCTCCCACCTAAAACTAACAAAAGTCTTGATAATTCTCCAGGTTCAAAGATTTCACAGTCTGATTGTGATGGCTGCAGTTACAGCCACACAAATGTGGTAACATTCACTCACCACACACAACAGGTTCACATTCACTTGTATTTGGGTTTCTTTAAATCTAGGATTTAATTTACAGAATAACTGGTTTTGTTTAGAAGGCAACACATCACATTGTATTCTGGAATAAGTGCGCACATTTTGGTTTACATTGTTGTGTTTTGCCTGATTTAACCTTTGTTTGTTTTTTGAGTTTCCTCAGTGCTGGCTGCTCCAATCCTTCAGGAGAGCAGAGAGGTGGAGTAAGCCAGCTGAGACTGCAAATTGGTTCATACCACTACTCATCATCCAAAGGGGGGGAAGGGGATTTTTCTGTGTTAGTTTCAGTTAGGTTTTTGTGTATGTTCCCCTTGGTGTTTTGTATGTGGCCTGATCAGCCA
>CAEGAF010076821.1:0-14048 GCA_903067075.1 Micropoecilia bifurca
ACGTGATACGTAACACGTTAAAACGTGATACGTATCACGTTATAACGTGATACGTAACACGTTAAAACGTGATAGTACCGCGTTAAAACGTGATACTATCACGTTTTAACGTGATATGTATCACGTTTTAACAAGATACGTATCACGTTATAACGTGATAGCGCTCGAATTTTTTTTTCTCTGCGTGACAGCAATGCGCTTCCGTAGAAAACTGAAGTAAAGTTGGACGGCCTTTTTTTTTTTTTTCTTCATAGTTTTTGACAGATTGTTTCATTGCAAAATGTGCTTCTCGCTCCATCTCTTAAAAGTCAGAGTGCATTTTGATGGAGGAAAATAAGAACACGACCACAAGCGTTTTCACGCATGAATGCTGCTGAAAGCAGTTCACCATTTCAAATATTAATTTAGTCTGCAGCCAGCAGAAACAGTTTTGAGATATTGTGGTGTAATTCGACTTCTCCTAATCATTAATGCCATGTCGAAAGATTGAACTTAAAGTTTCGTTAAGCTGTTCACAGACCCAAGAAGTAGAAAACATTATATAGAATGGGTGTGGCCCATGAGACAATAAAGCAAAAAATGTGCAGAGCTGGATTCCTGTCAAAACTTATTTCTTCTTCAGCTGTGGTTCCAGAGAAATTTGCAGGTCTTTGTAATTCCAAAATTCATTCAAATTACACTCTGGGCTATCTATTTTGAAAATTAAAACCTAATTAAAGAAAATAGTTCAAGTCTTTAAAAAAACATGAAATAAAATGTCACAAAAGTCCATAACTTCTTTGAAATAATCATGCTGTTGTACCTTAAATTTTTGTCATTTCTCACCAAAACTCAAGTCGCTTCTACATGGGCCACTTTTAAAATGCTGTAATGGAATTAAACCGTTGGCAGGAAACATAAACGTTGTCTTGATTTAAACCTCTGTGAAAGCAAAATATACATGAAAGATTGACCCTGCTGCAGTACAGGAAACTATTACTACTATTGACATGTTGTTTTATTATTTTATTTTGTACCTCAGTAAATATTATGGGTATTCCTATTGAAGTGTTTTCTGGATTCTCCCCAATATGATTAGAAAATGTAGGAGTTGCAGAATAATCTCTAACATTTATGTTTGAGTCACTGTAACCTTTACAGTATCAAAAAGTAGCTTCTAGAATAATCTATTGCTTGCTGAAAAGCTAATCTGATCCATGTTTTTTTTTTCTTGCAACAGTCACAGCTGTCCGGTATTCTTCCAAAACTGCCACCGACTAGTGAAGAATATGAGCTAATTTGCGACGCGTATCTCCTCCGCTACCTGAAGGAATCTCCAAAAGTCAAAGGAGAACTAGACGGTCAGCTGGCCTTACTTTCCTGCACCGCTGAGCTCCAATCACAGGAGGAGAAAGTTTTAGTCAGGCGAGTAGCTCAGCCAGGTGCTGAACCTGATGACTGGAAATCTGAGGTGAACCAACTGTTTGATGGCTACATGTGCCACTATGAGATGGATGCTCACAAAGTCAAAACTTTGCTGCAGTCCTACAGCTCTCGTCAGCCTGCAGATGAGGTGAAGGTGTACAATGACATCGGAATGACTGTGGTTGTGGGAGAACGAAGCCAGGTGGAAGCAAAGTTAAGAGATTTAGAGTCTCTCTATGTTAAAAATAAAGGATCTCGTCCAAGTGACATACAAACCACTTTTCGTCGAATCGGTGAAGCAAAACTGCATCTCCTCTGGAAGGAGATTGAAAGCAGCCTAGGGAAAGACTTTCCAGCATTGAAGGTCATACAGGCTGATGAAGGTAAAATAGCCCTAATGGGGTCTGTGGAAGAAATTCTCAAGGCCGGTGAGGTAATTAGTGAAAAGGAGAAACTAGTGTTGGACAGGACGATTACTGACAAAAGCCTACAATTTTTGGCGTTCTTAAAAAACGTCTATGGTGGTCCCGGGGTGCTTTGCGAGTTTTTGGGAGTGGCTGAGATGGTGGAAGCAGAAATACGAGACACAACGCTACACTTCTTCTCTTTCAGTGGCGACAAATTAGACGAGTCTGTGAAAATGATCCAAGAAAACTTTAAGGATGTCACTTATGATATTCCTAACTATCCTGTTTTGCCGCCAGAGCTCTGTGAAGCGCTTAAATCCAAGGCGAACGAGATTAACCAAATGCAGTGCAGAGCCGTTTTCGGGATTGGTGCAGGTGGCACTGTGTGTTTGTCAGGCCACTCGGTTGAGGTTGACGAGCTGAGTGAAATTGTATCTCAGTTTATCTTGGATCAAGTAAGCGTAGAGGGAAAAATGATTCTCCCCTTCCCAGAATTACGTCCTCTATTAACTGAGTTTCTGCAGAGACAGAGATTTGACTATTCGGGTGTTACCATCACTCCTGTAGCATCATCTTCCTGCCCCACGGTGTTGCTTGTAGGTCCATCCGTCAAAGTGACTGAGGTCAGGAATAGGCTGGGTCCACTTCTTCAATCTGTTGTGCAGAACAAAGTGACCATTGACCTCCCAGGGGCAGTGAGATATTTTAGTGGTCACTCTGGAAGAGATGTGCTCATAAAGGTTGCAGAATCTCAGAAGTGTCTCATACAGCTTGAGGAACAGCCTCACTTGAGTAGACAGATGACTCGTCTCGCGAAATACAGTCTTCAGCATGGACTGCAGGTGATAGTTTATCAGGGTGACATAACAAAGCAGAATGCAGATGCCATTGTCAATGCCGCCAATGAAGATCTAAACCACATTGGTGGTGTTGCTGCTGCTCTGAGTAAAGCAGGTGGTCCTCAGGTGCAGAAAGAAAGCAAAGCCCTCGTGAAAGGGAATGGAAAGGTTGCTGTCGGCGACGTAGTGGTAACTACAGGGGGCGACCTGAAGTGCAAGAGCCTGTTCCATGCTGTTGGGCCTGAAAGTGGAAAAGCTAGTGGCAGAGAGAGGAGCTTACTGGAGAAAACGGTTGGCAACGCTCTGAAGTTAGCCGAACTGATGGAGTTCAAGTCTATAGCCCTGCCGTGCATCAGCTCAGGCATTTATGGCGTTCCCATCAAAGTTTGCGCTGAGGCCATCATAACGGCCATCAAGGAGTTTGGTAGTCAGGACGGGCGAAGTCTTAGCAAAATAATTCTGATCGATAAAAGGGAAGAGGTGGTGAGGGCCATGCAGGAAGCATGTGACCGCCTTCTGCCATGGAAAGATCTTGGATCCAGGACGGACATTGCTGACCAAAAAGGAGCAAGCAGTGCCACTGCTGAAGGTCCTGTACAAGTTGAGATTGTTAAAGGAACGATTGAGAACCAACAGGTAAGAAGAAGTTTTGCATACAAATCAAGCTGAATAATAAAGGTATTTCAGATCATCATGTTAGACTAGAGTCAACCCTGATCATTTTCTAGTCATGACAATAAGGTTCTATTAACCTTGACTAAATCAACTTCCTCTGTCCTAGGCGGATGCCATTGTGTCTCCAATGCTTGGCCACAATCCTGTGTCTACACGCATAGGAAATACTTTAAAATCAAATGCTGGACCTCAGCTGGTGACGATGTTTCACCAGGAAGCAGGAGGGGCAACACTGCCAAGTGATATTGTTGTAGTTGAGAGGGTACCTCGCCTCAAATGTAAAGCAGTCATCTTTCTCAACCTGCAGTGTTGGGATAACAAACAGGGACCTGCAATTGAGGTAACATAAGCAATTATAATTTCTTCATAAATTGCTTGTTCTTGTTTACTTTTTACAACAATCACCATTTTGAACCTCCCAGGTGCTGAAGCAGGGAATCAGAAAGATACTGAATGCTTGTAACAGCAGAGGCTACAGTTCAGTTACTCTTCCAGTGCTGGGAACTGGAGCTGTCCTGAATTTTCCACACAATGTGGCGTCTAGGATTCTTCTGGAGGAAGTTGGTGCCTTCGAACAAAAGCGGACCAGCGGCTCACCTTTCCTGATCAGAATTGTTGTCCATCCTACAGACAAAGAATCAAGCAAGGTTAGGAAAATACTACTTTTTTTTTTTTTTTACTAGATTGGGCTCAGATCATTGTTCAGTAGATTGGACTCTGATGTTTTTACATTTCTATTGTAGGCACTCCAGTCTGCACAGGGAGCGTTGCATCTCAGAGGATTTACAAATGATGTTGACCCAACTCAAGGTTGGTTTAATTTGTAGGTTTGATATCCTTTGGTTTCTTTTCAGATACATTTTACATGTTTTCAAAGTGCCAAGATGTGACAAGCTCTGATATAAAATGCTGTTCTACTAAAATGGAAACAAGTGGCCCCGTGATGGCAAGAAAGCTTCTATTTATTATTTCCAACCATCTTCAAGAAAGCTAGCCATTTTACTTTGTTCTGGTGGAGTTCTAAGTTTTGTTTCCAAGGGGATTAGCCTTGTGGATTAAAACTGATTTTTTTAATTTTTTTTTTTACTTGAACTGTTACAGTCTGTACTTGCATTATTTCTTTGTTCCTGTGTATTATCTCATGTTGCCTCTCTTTAATCCCTTGACCAAGGTCAAGGGATTAAAGAGAGGCAAGGGACCTCTGGTAATTGAGCAAGAATTACCACTGAAATTAGCGCTCTTATTATGTCTGCAATTTGCATTTGATGACATTTTTGATAATTTCAGCATCAATTGTCTAATATTTTAACGTTTTCTAGAATGCTCAAAGACAGAATAAATGATCAACAATGTTTTACAAAGTGAAACGGCATGCTAGAGCATCATTTATGGGGTTAAATGAACTATTTTAAACTTTAAGCAAGACGGTGTACTAAACAAAAACAACAGTATCAAAAATATTTTGACTTGACGTCAACATACGTCAGCATCTTTATATTGTTCTAAATGTTGCTGGAACCTCCCACTCCTACGCACCTAGTGAGTTTAATATTAACAGAATATATAATTTAACAAAACTATTAAATATATTTTTTTTTTATTCTTTTTTTTTTTAGCGTCCTTTTACCGATGTGTGTCCATGGGTAATGACGAGGTCACGGCCATGATGGGCGCAGTCAAGTTACAGATCATCCACGGTGACATTGTGGCTGCAGGAACTGATGTCATCGTCAACACAACTAACTTCACTGATCATCAGTCTGGTATGATCTGAATGACTGCCTGGAAATTTAAAAAGAAAAACTTTTTTTTTTTTACATTTATGCTGCGATTACTATGATTTTCCAAACAGGGGTCTCTCACGCCATTTTGGCAGCAGCAGGGCCGGGAGTCCTTGCAGAATTAACGAACGGTAAAACAAAAAGAACAAAGAAATTGTGAATATGATAAATATGTCTCAGCTTTTAGGTTTGAACAAAATAAATCTATGTTTGAGAGAATAGGATGATTTGCTTATTGCTAGACTTGCCAAATTTAAATTGAATGTTCTTTTTGTGTTTTTAGTGGGCACTCCTCCAGACCTCATCTGCACAACACAACCTGGACTTCTTGGGTGTAAGGAAATTCTCCATGCTAGCTTTAAATCTGACTGCGAAGTGGTCCGCAAGAACTGCAAGAAGATCCTGAAACTCTGCGAGAGCAAAGGATTCAGCTCAGTGGCATTCCCAGCCGTCAATACGGGTTTGTGCTTTATCTCAATGCGTGGTTTACTTAAGGCGGATTTGGTGTTGGGGGAAAAAAAGTGAAAACGACGGTATTAAATAATGTATAGCATCAGGCAAAGTGAAAATGTTAGATATATATGAACACAAAAATAACTTAAACCACCAAGCCTTTCACTTCAAGCTAATAAACAGAAGAATGCCTAATAACAGCAGTTGAACTGTATCTTTACCCTTGCAGGAGGAGGTACATTGACTCCTAAAGAAGCTGCTAATGCGATGCTGGACGGCTTGGCCTCAACCATCAGGGACATGAATTCTACGTCTCTGTCACTCATCCGCATCGTCATCCTGCAACAACCCGTTTTCCAAGGTTTCAGGTCAGAGGTAGATGCTGATGTCATCACTGTGTTTTGTCATAAGCCGGGAGGCTTTGTTTCAGCTTCCTTTCAATGCTTTTACAGATCAGAGCTGGAGAATCGCCTTGGGCGGATTGTTCAGAGCAACCTCAGCCTCAAAGGTTTGCTTGCATCTATGACCTGCTTTAGTCTACATTTTGAACAATAATTGACCTGTTTTGCTTCAACGGCATTTGTCTAATTAATGAAACTAAATGTATATACTAGATTGAATTTGCAAGACGTGATATGAAATATTTTGCTACACGAGACCAAAACAAGTGGTGAAAGATGAAATGTATTAATTGGCAATGTGCCAAGACGCAGACATAATCAATTTAGAATTAATTTGCTACTTTAAAGTTGGATTATCTTATTGGTATTTCATAATCTAGTTTTGAGGAAACCTAAGAGCTTCTATAATGGTCAATGAGGAGTTGTATGGATATGGCTGAGCAAGAATTACAATAACCTTCTGCTGTCTCTGTTAGACAGGATCCTTCTAAATCCCACAATGCAGATTTCTTCTTGTGTTTGTGTTGTTTTAGATGAATACCATGAAGTTTGAAGGCTTTGTAAGACTAATGTTATGGACGTCATGTTACATCACTAATAGATTTCATATTTGCACTGTGGTCTTTTAAATTGCAACTGAATCAAATTGTGTTTCAGACCCATTTTTTAAATGATAAATTAAGTCTCTTACTCAAAGGCACCTCCACGTTTTGTTAAAAAGTGACTTTGTCAGGCAAAGTAAGTGTGTAGACCTCTTAATAAGTTGGAACAACATCCATAGTTGAGCAGGAGACTCTGTTCCTTCTGCTTCTGGGCTTTTCTTTGGGTCAAACATGTATGGTGGCACGATTGCACATCTGTTTCACGCATATAAAGAGTATACACTGAGTTGGGAGGGGTGGGCCATCAACAGCTTATTTGCATAAAGTCGAAAGAGCCCTTCAAAATAGGCAAAACTGCAAAAACGGAACATTTTTATATACCCCATAGACCTATCGCAATCTGTTTAAAAAGAAGCCTAATGCTCTGCTTTTCCTGACTGCAGACAAAGCCAAACAAAAGCTAAAGAAGATCCAGGAAAAGTTCTCTAGACTGACAACGTTCTCATCCAAGCAAGACGTACCCATCTCTTCGAAGCCCGAGTCAACGGTTTTGCGGGTAATAAGCTCTGGTCCAGACGTCGCCAAGAATGTCAAGAAAGAGTTGGAGTTGATCGTGCAGAAAGAGCTCATAGAGAGAACAGTGTCTGTTAATTGTGTCTCTAAGCTAGACGCTATGGAACTAGACGCAGTGCAGGCGAAAGTCAAACTAACGGGAATAAGCGTAGACCACAAAACAGTCGATACCAGTAGGCCCAGAGGAAGAAATGGCTCAAGCAAAGAAGAGTACGTCCTGAAAGGTTTAAAGGAAGATGTTCTGAGTGTCACCGAGTTAATAAACAAAGCAGTTCAGAAAGTACTAGAAGAAGACCTCAAAGACAAGGAGGAGGCAATGCTGGCTCTTACCATCCAGTGGGCGATGAAAGATGACAATGGAGAATGGCAGGAGCTGAGCCTTAGTGGAAACTACATGCTGGAGCAAGCTCACTTACAGAAAAAAGTGTCTGTGGACATGGAGACACCTGAAGGCAAGACTCTCAAGGTAAACATGATGTCACAAGATGCCACAGACTGGGTGACTGGCAGAAGATATAAACTGAAAAGGACGGAGAGTGAAGGTAGGGTATGAAAGGCTTTATAGTCTATAAAATATGTTTAACACTTTTTAATTATGTGTAAATTAAACATTTCTTTGTGTGACTTGTGTTTAAGCCTTGGAGTTACCTTCACACTGGGAACCTATGCAAAACGAAATCGTTAAAAAGGTGGAGTTGCAGCCAAACTCCAACGAATACCAGAGTGTTGCTAGTGGCTTCCTCAAAACTGCCAAGTACACGATCCATAAAGTAAGCATGGTAACATTATTTAACAATTGGGACAACTAAAGTCTCCACTTTATAGAAAAATAATCCTAAATGCGGCTTTTGTTTTTGTGGTCTCAGATTGAACGTGTGCAGAACCTGTACCTGTGGAACGCCTACAGCGTGTGTCGGCAGCGTATACTAGCCAAGAATGGCCAAGCAGAACTCTGTGAAAGGTCTCTGTACCATGGCACATCTGCAGAGTCGTGCAGCTGCATTGAAAAAGACCGATTTGACAGGAGTTATGCTGGAGCACATGGTAAGTCATGATTAACTGGCACACCTTCAACAAAATCCGGTGCCTGAAAAGCAACTAAGCAATATTTGTAAATCATTCTAAATCTTTTCATTGTCATTTTTCCTGCAGCTACCGCATACGGAAGAGGAGTTTACTTTGCAGTCGATGCTGAATACTCTGCAAAGCGTTTTTCTTCACCAGACCAATTGGGAATGAAACGACTGTATGTTGCTCGTGTTCTCACCGGCCGTCATACATTGGGTAAATCCTCCATGAAAGCTCCCCCTCCCCGAGGTGCAGACCCAACTGACTGCTTCGACAGTTTGGTGGACAACAACCAGCAGCCTACGATGTTTATAGTGTTCCATGACGACCAGGCCTACCCAGAATACCTCATCACCTTCAGCTGAGCAGGAACAGGCAGTTCCTTTGCATGTCCCTTTACCCGTAAAGCTCCTTTATCACTGGTGCATTTGGTTAATGTTCTTTTGTTTGGTTGCTTTCTTTTTGTATCTTATTGTGAAATGTGTTCAGATCTATGCAAATCAATAAGAATGCTTTGTATGACATATGAGCATGTAAATATTCTGGACTTTTGTCAAAATGTTAAATAACTTCTATAGAATCTTATTAGGGTACAATAAAATGGGTGACTACTGAGTGGCGCCTTCAGCTGTAGTTGGGCTCAGAGACTCAACCAGAACTTGGCCTGCCTCCAACAGAATGACAATGTAGTCATTCTCCTACTGGACAAAAGACATTCAATGGAGAAAAATATTGATTTGTCTTTTTTTAATTAAAGGAACTATCTGTAATGACAGAGTACACCAGCAGAAAAAGGTTTCCTCTTCAAGTTGTTGGAGAAATTAATGAATTTCACATTTAAACACAAAAGAGGAAACTATTAATCATTTTTAGCTTCATAAAGTTATTTGTTGTTAATGTTTTTTAACTGACAGATTGTAGTAAATGTAATTAGCTAAAGCTAAATGCTACAGTCACAGGAAATTCAGCTCATTTCTTTTTTTAACCCTCTAACTTTCCTGATGATTCTTTGTAAATTTGATATAATGGCAGTTGAAATGCTCACTGTATTTTAGGAGATAATCGAAGAACTACTGATCTATCACAGTTCTAATTGTTGTATATATGGGAGCTGATAGTGAAAAAGGAGTCCTCCACATGTCTGGATTTGCACTTGCAAGAAAAGTTAGTAAAGATTAAAAGTTTAAACACAGTTTACACTGTCTTTAATTGAAATTCACACACACACACACACACACACACACACACACACACACATATATATATATATATATAGTGTGTATAACATGATCTTTGTTGGGCAATGTGAAATGGGCAATTTTAGTTTCACAGCAAAGTCAGTGTAACACAAAGTGTTTGAAATTAGGAAATACAAATGTTTGTCTGATGACCAGTTAAATCATGATTAAGGTCATGTACGTCTGACACTGGAACTTTAATGATTTTGAAGCAAGTCTGTATTTAACTACATTGACCTAAAAGCAATCATTTATATACAGAATTTTATTAACCGTTTACCACTGTAATGTACTGTAAAATTCTCACTTTTCCATACTAATTAAACATTCAAACCTCAATGTATTTGCAGGTGAGTTATTAGCTTATCATACATGGTTAAAAACACACATTTTTTCTGTTTAAAGTGACAAGAAAACAGTTGTTTTGCAAATGTCCTTTATTTATAGAGAATATTGATATGAAATATAGAGACCTTTGTGCGATTAAAAGTTTCACTATCTCGTTTCATTTCTCTACTATTTAAGATGACATTAAATTAGAAACTGGACAATTAATGAGAAATTCATCTTCAAACTTTATTTTCAAATGGTGAATGTATATTTATTTGGATAATACATGTATTACAAAGGTGTATTGTCAGCTAAAAACGTATAAGGACATATTACACTAGAAAGTAGAAACAATATTTACAATTTCCACACAAAAAGCCATTTCTGTTTTCTTTATGTTTACATTGGTGACAGTAAGAATCCACTGAATGTGGAGTATTTGTTTCCATTATCACTTATTTTCCTCCCGTCCCAGAGTCGGATGTTGACCATGTCTCCTGCTTGGAGCAGCAAGATGGCGCTGTTAGAGCCAGAGATGGGGTCAGTCTTACTGTGACCATACCATGACACAACTTTGATTTCGTTTCGGTAAAGACTTCCACCAGAGGTTCCATCACCCGCCCAACAAAGTGAAGAAAAAGAAAAGTAATAAAGCCCTCTCACTGGTGCTTTAAAGTATCCTGTAGAGAATAATAAAAAAGGCAATCATTAATCTGCTGCAAGAAGGAACCATCAACTTTTAAAATAATTTTTAAAAACTGTTGAATATATGTCTTTGGGGTTTGAAAACAAAAAAAATTATTTTCAAGAATGTGCATAGATGACATGGAAAGATGAACGCTGACCTGTCACTGGGCTGTAATGGCCTCCAATGTTGGACAGAACGTGTTTGTATACAAGAGGGTACAGAACATTCACAGGGCCGATGGTTCCCTCTTTTGGCAGCGCTGCAGAAAATGCAACCTGGTGTCGTTCTGAAGTTTAAAGACAATGAAGAAAACAACAGAAAAACAAGTCAAAAAACATCTTTACAATTTAGAGATCACACCTGTACCAGGTTAACAGGGATTCTCTCTCATATTGTTATTAACTGTTCAACACAAGTGACGCAACTTTGTTGAAATCTGGCTATTTTACATTTTTCAGCCATGAACATCAATGGTTTTCCAGTAATAGTGTATCTGTTTTAAAGTACTGAAACATAAATAGGATATTATTGATGTGCAGCATCTACAAGACTCACATTGTCCTAAAGTCATCGTGGTATAAACTGAGTTTTTGTTATGTCGACAAACAATGGGAAAAAAAAAGCTTAAAGCTGCACTGTTGCAATTTTTAGAAAACATTTTTAGAATTATTTTAGTATAATTTGTTCTTACCTTCATATGTCCTCCTCATCTCTGTCAGCGTGTTGTTAAGGACGTCGACCTTCTTCTCGCTGGCTTCCAGCCTCCTGTTGGTTTCCTCCAGGGCCCTCGCTGTGGCTTCCTGCCTCTCTTGCAGAGCTCCCAGCTCCTTGAGGATCATGTAGATGTTTGGGTCACAGGTTTTCTCTGGGGATCCTGTGTTGGCTGCCTCAACCGGTGCTGTCTGAAGATCTTGATCAAGGGTTTCTGTGTCCTCTGCGACCGTCTCTGTCAGATGATTGTCCTGCTGTCCCTCTGTGGTCTCAGTGACCTGAATCTGATTGTCCTCACCTTCTGCCCGGCAGGTGGTCAGCCCAACAACCAGACACATGAGAAGCATCACTGATGGAAACCCCATCCTTCTTAGATATGTGTGTGTCTTCTAATAGGAGCGTTGAATAGAGGGACTGTGAGAAGAGACCTATTTATGCACGTTTTAGAGTTAATTATTAGATTTTGTTCAAGTGTTAAAGCTGCTTGAAAGATAAAAACTACTATTACAGAATAAACTTTATGCTCTTGTTTTTGTTCAGACCTTTTATGACTTAATTGAAAGTTCAGAGTCTGCTATTTAATCTGCTGTATAGGCAGTATAGATATTGAGCACGTGAGTTTTCTGTGTTTATTACTTTATCTTGCACAAGGACACAAACAACAAGAGTGGACTAAGCAGGAATTGAACCAGTGACCCACCTGTTGCAGGTCAAGTTCCTACTGCGACCTACCATTGAAAGATAAAAACTTTGATTATAGAACAAACGGTAACACCTCATTTACCTTATTTGACTATGTGTTCATAAGATGGACATGACATTGTCATAAACATTAACGTGTTATGAAGATCAAGGAGTCTTTATGAATGTCCGTTAAAAGATGGCACTTTTAATGGACTTTCAATGCAACTTTGCATTAAAAGTGTCATTATTTACCCAGTGACAGTTCATGACAACAATCATAGACATTCATAAAGACTTCTTTATGTTCATGACAGGTGCTGTATCAGTCTTATGCACACATAAAGTGCAGCCTAACAAACGTCATGCTTTTCATAACTCAAAAGTGTTTGTTTTGGCGCAGCGTAAGACACAAGTCAAGGGAGAGTAACTGATATGAGCCACAAACAGGAAAGATTAGATTAGATAAAAGATAAAAACAGGCCACCGGAGCCCAGAGGAGTTAAAGTTCAAATAATTTGATTCATGTTTATAGGTGGTAAGAACTAAATATAGAACTGAAAATAGAAGTTCACATGGAAACACACTCTACTCCACACACTGGTGTTAGTGTATGGAGGACCAAAACTGGTATAGTATAAGCAGGTATAGTATAAGCAGTATAAAGTATAAACACATGTGTAAGGACAAGGAAAAACAAAATACATATTTGTGCTTTTATTTTTTATTATGTCAGCTTTGGTCCTCCATATAAGTGAGGCAATATTCTAGGTATTTTGTGAAATGCAACAGTTCCTCCTACAGTAAATCAGCCCCATAACATGACACAGCCACTCCCATACATATTTAGAACGGTGTTGTTCCCAGGCTCACTGGTCTCTCTTTGTTCTCCACATGTAACAATGCTCATTATGGCAAAAACATTTCCTCTTCAATTTAATCCGAACACAGGACATGTCTCCAAAAATGTAGCTTTTTGGTGTTTGTTTTGGAGTAATGATTCAGCCTTCTGTCCTTGTCGATAACGGAGCTGTTTCACTACCAGCCAGTATCACCAACAAGGTAATGATTTGCACATTTCCCACCAAAATACCTTCTGGGGTACAACTGTACATCTTTGAAAAGCATCAGTAGAGTCTCCTGCACAACCAACAAGAATACAGTGAGTGGTTTCTGGAGGGTAAATCAACAATAAAACATGTGTCATATCCAGCAGCCATTGTACATCCGTAAAACCAGCTGACTACATCACCCTGGAGCTCAGCATGGGTTACTGGGTGATGGACTGGACTTCACTGGGGTTGCTAGGCAGTGGCTGGTATTTTTGTAACATTAAATTCCAAATGTTTTAGAAAAGGGTTATTTTCCAGAGACTAAAAAGAATAACTTAATGCCATTTTATTTATTTTTTTGTAGCTTGGGTTGTTTTTTAGAAGCAATAGAGACCCAAAGGAAGAACAAAAATATGCAAAGTGTGTATTTACCTAATATGTCCCTTTAAAATAAAATGAACATGGCTCAGCAAACATCAAGATTTGCTAATTCAAACAGGACGTGTTTCTATGAAAGACGTTATGTCAGTGTGTTACACAAATGTTTTTTTTGGTTCTTCTGAAGTGGAAGATCTTTTTTCAAATTCATCCTGAGGAGAATAGAAACAATTTCTAGCCTTGTTACTCAGTTTATTCACCTTGTTATTGTGAGGTAAACGGAAAGCTGAACTCCGGAGTGTGTAGGTGTAACGCCTGGATGTTTTATGATAAACACATAACAGAGTTATGCAAATGAACCTAAAGAAGAAGCTCCATCTGCTGCACTAAAGAGTACATGACTTGAACAGAAGCCACGTCATATGAAAGTTGTGTAAAACTAACCATAAGGTTAAATATTTTGAAATGGGATATAGAACAAAAAACATAAATGTACGAGGTTGAAGGAAAAAAAGGTATGAGAGCGTTTAACTTCCAGAGTCAGAAAATAAATTCAGGTTGATATGTAAATAAACTGAAATGAAGTGAAGTGAGAGTTTCTATGGTGATGATATTTTTTTCAGCAGGGATGTGGCAGCAGGTCAAAGTTCATAGGAAAACAATCCTGGAAGAAAATATATTGGAGCCTGCAAGGCCAAAGTAGCCTGACTATATTTCAACATGCTCTATTAGGTTATATTGTCTATTTTACTTCATTTTTATTGTAG
>CAEGAF010076833.1:5771-38518 GCA_903067075.1 Micropoecilia bifurca
CTCACAGTTGCCACACTGCTGTGGTGGATCACGACTCACTTGGCCTCACAGTCTTTAAGAGAACAGCAGATGATAATAAGCGGGCTTTCTCCATAGAAGACAAACAGTTTCTGCAAATAATGAACAATGAGGTTTTTCAGGACGACTCCAACAGTTGGGTGGCTCCACTTCCATTCAAGTCCCATAGGCCGCCTTTGCCCAACAATCGTGAATTTATATTACAGTTTACTCCATGTATACGAGTGCTTGGGTCAACGGAATAAAACGGAAGCAAAGAACCTGTATCCCGATTCAAGNAGTCCTACTATTCTGTTGAGGGGGGGAAGGGTGCAAACGCTGAATGTGACAGGCAGCCAATCAGAAAGCACAGACTCTGCACCTGCTTTGCTTTCTGAGAGGAAATTACCAAGGGGAATCCCGAACAGCTGAAACGGTGCAACGCTTAGCCTGGCGGTGGGGCTAGCAAATCAGAAAGCACGGACTCTCCACCTGCTTTCTGAGGGGAAATTACGAGGGGAATCCCAAACAGCTGAAACGCTAAACCTGGCGGCAGGGCTAACAAAGCATGGCGGCCGCCATGCTTATAATACACTGGGGGAAATGACAATTTTACTGGAGGTTATACTAGAAATTCTACATCCTTGAAAAATATCTTGATCAATAAACCTATTAATGAAATTAATCAATTAATTTTATTTAAGTTTCATTTAACAAACTGTAATGGTAGCAATAAAATCTGGTTCCACTTTTCTATTAAAGGTTAACCATAAAACTACTCGGTTTTCCATGGAGCAAATTCAAAGCCTGAAGGCGATACATTTATGCTTCAGCAGTTCTACACAAAGCTTCTGTGTAGCAAAAAGAAAATATGCACCTTTGCTTTCCTGTGAAGTGCTGAGAAAACACCAACATAACCTGAGGCATCTCCTTGCATCCAGTGTATAGCCACCCGAGTTCAATTGTTTCAACAAAATAAAATAAAATAAAAGCTGTTCTGATTCTTCGTCAGCACCGGAAGCCTTTCATTCAGGAAAAACAGACTGCATGAAACAGGGAAAGTTGGTGGTAAAAGAAAACAACAAAAAAACAAGCTCAAGATAGTGCTGAGTTATCCAACCATGGATTAGGACTGAAACGATTAATCGTTACTAATCGATTATTGAAATAATCATCAACTATTGTAGAAATCGATCACTAGTTAGCTGGTTAATATTTAACCCAAAACTCCTCAAGTGGCTAAAGGAATGCTCTGCTAAGCTCTTGCATTTTAGGAAATAAAATGCTTATTTTCTTATTTAAAAATCTTTTTGAATTAGTCGTTTATTTCCATCTTCTAATCAAACACTGAACTGAAAAGACTTAATATTTCAATGAAAAATCTGCATAATGTGACAAATTTTTTATTCCAATAAACGATTAATCGTCAGAATACTGAATAAATGAAATATTTGTTACTTGCAGCCCTGCCAGGGATGACGGACAGATCTGCTTTCACTCCGATAGAAATCCCATAAATAGGAGAAAGAAAAATCTGCTGGTAGTGCGGGAAAAAAAAAATCTGGTAAGGAATAAAGCGTATTGCTCTTTTATATACTTCAACTCTCTTGATCGGTGCAATAGAAGTGATGAGGTAGTCATTAAAACACAGCAAGATGTTGAAGTCCATCAGCACCGCGAGTGATGCATAGAAATGAATTCATTAGAAACGTGAACACAGGCATTCCCCGCTGAGTTTTACAGCCTTGTGTTGCTCTTCTATTTTTAGGATGTCAGTCCTAAATTAGCTCTTTGAAGTCTAATCCGTAATAGACACCATGAACCAAATGCTGCTGGAAGTGAATTTCTTCCCTGCTCAGCATGAAAGCGGGACCCTGAATGCGAATATGGATGTTAAATTTCAGAGTGAAGATTTCAGGTAAAGCTCAATGTGGTTAGGGATGTCTTGAAAATCATAAAGACAAAAAAATAGTAACATAAAAGTGTGATTTCTCATTTATATTGTGAACGCAAGTGGATTCTCAAAACATGGCAAGTTCTCTCCACCATAAAGGTTGATGTATAATGGTCTTTAAAATCCCCATTGGTAGCAATAAGATGTATGTAACATGGTGACTAATTACTTCCATTTTCTGTTGCGTCTCTTTTGGGAGAAGACAGCGATCCGACAAATCAGAGAAAATATTAAGTGTGTGTTATGTTTGTTTTGTTTCTTAATTGATCTAATGACATTTATTGCAGCTTTTATTTGCAGATATACTCATTTAGTCACCATTATGAACAGGTTGTTAGGAGTCATTAACATCCCATAATTCATCAACGTCACGCGCTAATAATTGAGTGCAGCCTTTCAAAGTAAAACTTGGAGCTTTTATGTCTACAAGGCTTAAGTATCAGTACAGGGTTTCCTCCAGAGAACTTGCTAACCCCGGTGAGCAGTCATCCAGCCCACCGCCATGTTTCTGAGTTAAAAAATGTTTAAAGTTGACAGAAAATCTGAAAATATTACTTGATGGTTATGCGTTATATGAAGACTGGAAGATTAATGCCTAAATAACAACTATAATCTTTAAAAAGGCAATAAAAAAAAAAATGAAGTAAATAAACAATGCCAAGCCTGGTGGGGGCACAAGCAAAGCCTGGTGGCCCGTCAGGCTTATAATACACTGAGGGAAACCCTGCAGCATATGAAATGTAAAGGTGGGAAGAAAGAAAATGGTGGCCCCACTGCATGGGAGTGTTGCTTAGATTTGCTTCCAGATTACAAATCTTGACTACGTCTTCAAGGTAAGTGCACATCCAGTTGCGTTCGTACTTTTGCTAGCAAGAACCCAAAAGAACCCAAAATTCAATATCCCTTTAACATAAAAACAACCAATTTAGTCGCAGTGCAACATTTTTAATAAATGCCTCTAAAACTAATTTTGTTCACATGAAATTAGCTACCATAATACAGTCCAGATTCCCTCTTCTGGTTCAAAATCCTCTGGATTGTCTCTGCCATAAATTATTTAATCTATTCTGAACTGATTGTGTTTTGGGTTTTAAAAGTGCTGCAATACCCCTTAACAGGTCATGCTTCACTCCCCCCTGACGAAGCTCGCACATCTATGCCATCCAGCTAAAAGGTATTTCAACTCCACCAACCATGCATTCCATCAACAGCTGAGCTTGTGGGAAACGTGCAGCAACAGGACATCACAACGCTGCCAGAACGACGGATCGAGCGATGAAGGCCTTAGGAGAAATATCGTGTTGCAACATGACAGGTTTTGGGCATCTATCATAATGAAGCATCAGACTGCTGTGAATTTTACCACGTTGCATTGTTTTGATGAGCAAAAAAGATCTGCACAGCATCGTGTTGCCAGACCACATCTGAAACTGATTTTTATTTGGGTACGATATAAACTCAACGTACGTCAACGTTTTGTAGAAACTGTGCAGACAAAGGCAAAGCGGTGTAATCGACAGGATGTTTCAGTAAATGCTCTATAGAAACAAATGAGTTAAAAATAAAAAATGCAACAGAAACCAATTAACTTCAAACTTATGTTTTTGCAGAGGAAAGCAGGAGTCCATGATCTTGATGTTCCATTTTTCACCTTAAAAGAACTCCTGAAATTTTATAATGCAACTAAAAAAAAAAAACATAACTCAGTCAGTCCAAGCAAGCGTTCACGTTTACAAATATCAGGAAGCAAAACAAAAAGTCTTTGCTTAGTGTTTCAGGTTGACAGGATATGAAATGACGTGTAGTTTCTGGTCAATTTTAACCCTGTCCCACTTTTCTTTCTGAAAATAGTTTTCACTTCCCCTCTCCGCCTCCCGGAAAATCTAATTTCATTTTGGTCATTTGGCGACAGAAGAAAGACTTGGCGACAGAAGAAAGATTTGGCTCCGCAGGCCCTCTGGCAGGAGGTACCGCAATGTTTCCAAAGAAAAGGGAAACGCCATCAATTTGAGGATAAAAGTTATTACCTTGTGATACTGGAGGGAAACCATCATAAATTTGCATCTGTAAGAGGCTGGGGACAAAAACCCTCTTTAGACGTGGAAAAGTTTCGAGATGTTCAAAGAACCCTCAAGGGGTCCGTGAGATTCACTGATAAAGTGTGGCACCTTTTATCACACTTGCCTTCATATCAGATTAAAACTACTGGAACTTTCTCTGCCTGCTGGCCGTAATTCACCACAACAGACTTTTACTGGTCCCACTGTCTGCAGTTAACGCAAACAGTTACATGCTGGGAATTAAAGAACAGGATGAACCATGAAAACATTTGTACTGCACTCAGACAAACTATGTATGGTATCTAGAAGCCGGCCTTGGATGAATCAGTGCTGTGGGGCCTTTTTAGAGGGGACACACACACACACTCACAGCGCAGGTCCAGCTGTTAACGTTAAATAAAAAGAAGCACTCTGATTTTCAGTTCAAATATTCCCTTCCTATATCCAAATTTTAAGCTTTTGACAACATCTATATGCATAAAACCTGAAAAGGATGGCCCATTAATCTGATTGGTGCAGGTATTGAATCGCTGCACTTCTTTAAAGGTCTGAGGCGAGTGATCTATCTGGTTTAATCACCACTCATTCTTTACAAATGATGCAACTTGATTGCTAACATCTTCTGCCTCCTGGCCACGTCAGGGGGGCAACATTTTTCACAACTGTCCGTCATCATAACTAAGTAATCATGCCGTGACCACCTAAATAAATGGCTGTCTGGAAAATTTGATGGATGGCTAAAACCTTCATCACATGGCAATTTTTTTTGATAAATAAATTTTTTCCATGTTGAAAAACTTTCAGTCCAGTGTTGCTCACGGTGTTTTCTTTTTAGAGTTTAAATGATGAAAAATCTATTCCAGGATTGTAATTGTAATCATCAAGGACAATACTAATCATAATTCACCAAACAATTACAGCTATTCAACTGAAGCAACTGAACTAGAGGACGGACTTAAATAAGCCCATAAACCTGAATGCTGTAATATCCACATAGTTAGGCGTCAGAAGTTCACCTAGAAATGTATGATTCTGGTAACAAATCAGTGTCGGAGTTTCAATAAAAGATGAACCTTTATTCCCATTTATCAAATAGTAACATTAATTCTTGGTGGATCTTGCATGTAGCATATTGTTTGTAGAGATAAATATTGACTGAAGATTTGTGGTTGACTTCCAGTCTGACTGTTTGACCTCCTAATGTTGTATTAGTTTGATTAAAAGTTGACTTATAATAATGTTAAAAAAATTAGCAGTAAAAAAAAAATATTGTAATTTTTAGAAAAATAAAATGATCAAGTTTGCATTTCAAGCATGTTTTAGCATTTTACATTAGCAATTAGAATTACCAATTATAAACATTAGCAAAATTCTGAACTTTGAATCTCAGTTCAAAGTTTTGAACTATACCCGGGGAAGTCTTAATTTATTTTGCTCTGTTGCAATCTAGAAGAACTGTAGGGATGTCATAGAAAATGCATTTTTCTTTAAAATAGTTTCCTACATCTCTGTTCTGCCTCTAACTTCCTTTTAAAACACACAGCCTATGCTAAAAATAACAAATATGGAGCCTTCTTCTGTCACCAGCATAAAATACACTGAAGAGTGTTTTCACTACCACCTGATACCGCAGTGTGGATGGTTCCCGATTTTTGATCAGTCTTCGATCTGCTTAAAATCTGCCAGTTGTTGCTAAGTGTGTCATTTTGTTTCGGTGTAAATTTCTGTTTAACAATAACTACCTAAGACAGGATTTGCAACTGATTAATAACAGATAAAGAGATAGGATGGGACTTTCTGTACAATGATAATGAAATGACGTTTCATTACCATTGTACAGAAAGTCCTCAGTAGGTCTATAGCTCAGTAGGTCTATTTTCATACTTACTAATAATGCATAATGAACACAATAGTCTTCCTGGTTTGCAAACATATTGGCTTAAGGTATTGATCACAAATTAAATATGCAGCACCTATGTAAAATTCAAAGGTTACCATGAACATTTCAGCTGAAATGTAATGTCAGTATTTTCCTTCTAGCAATCAGCAAGTTAAAATCAACAAAACATGTCTTAGAAAGATCTTATTCAGAAAATGCCTGTATTTTCTATTTTTCTATAAAGTTTATTTTATTCATTTGAATATTTGGAGATATCTGGTTACTTGAAAACATTTGGAACTCGTCTTAAGTGACCTTGAAACAATGTTTGTCTCCCTCTGTGAATTTTTGGGAAGTTTTCCCAACTTGTAAGAGCTCACTATGCACAAGAGCTGAGGAATGCTGGTTTTGAATGATAATCAGACTTGACAGATGTCAGCGGGTGACGACTGGGGAAGGCATTCAGCCCACTTTTGAGCTTTTAGGGGGGCCTAGAATGTAAACACAGCTGAAAAAACATGTTAAAGAGGGTGGGAAGATCAGGGGTCTGGCTGGGAGTCGAGTAGTCACAACAAACCAACGATACGCAGCAGAGCAGCTCTCTCACATGTATAATCCAAAAGCAGGCTACACTAGTGTGAAATAGTGCTTTAAATTTTTATATTTCAAATATGATACTAAAGAGGATTTGCATGCTAAATAAACTCTGAATTTACAAAGTCACAAACCTTTCTCTATGCAAACAAGGCAGATAATTCATAAGCAATTTTACAGTTGTACATGTCTTAACAGTGTTTCATTGAGTCCAATTAAGATTGTGATGCCCCAAGGCATCACAGCAACCCCATGCTGCTAAAAAAACAACCATTTTACAATATTGCCTAAGTTTCTGTGGGAAACAATTTGTTGCATCCAGTATTACGTTAAAGATGGAGAAACACATCACTTCGCAGTGACTTGACTCGTGATTAGCTTCATTTCTGGTTTTTTTCTTTAACTTCACTAATGTGCTTTATGAACAAAATTGAAATACGACAATAAAGGAGTCAGTCCTGTCCTCAACCTGAATTATGAAGTAAGCAATATACTCTATGCAAAATAATCTTTTTGCAGAAAGTTGGATCTTATGGCTTCTTTTAAAACCACAGAAGGATCAGCAGCTTGACATATTAAAACATGTTTTATGAACTAAAATCTCTCCTTAGATGTCATGAAGTTGTCAGATTTTCTTAGTAAAATTAATTATTTACAATAACCGATTAATAATCTGAAAATAAGCAGATGGATTAATTAAAACATGATCACTGGTAGTGGTCGCCCCAGCTCATTTGCCAGCTGTTTCTATCAATATTACTGGTACATCCACGACTTCTTTCATCTCTACTTTAAGCTCGGTCTTGCTTTAAGTCCAAATTGTCTCTCCATTTTCAGCCTGAGCTACACAGGTCAGGCCAGAGGCTAAACAGCTGAAACATCAGTCTCATTAAAGAGACTGCCAAGACGAAGCTGAATTACCAATAAAACAATTGGTGGCAAGATCAAAGGACTTAGTGGAGATCAAGTTTAAAGTCACTGGGCAAACTGGTGGATAATAAATCGCAAAATCAAATTACGTGACAGCAGTGTGAGGTAAGAAATACTATCTATAAAACACTTTCTGTATTTTCCCTGATTTGATCCAATTCCAAGTCTGTATTTTGAGGTGTTGATTGATACTGTTTGATATTTTCCAACAGGACAGAAACGCACAACACCATAAAAAATATTGTGTTCATAAGTCCATGAGAATCAATGACAACTGAGTTTTAGCCGATGTCTTATACATTAATCCAGTCATAAAACTGATGTTCTGAGTCTTACACTCTTTCTGGTCCTCACATTACTGTGATAATTAGTCACCATCCTTAATTCTAATGGTAGCCATTAGCTTTAGACACAAATAAAGTGATGTGACAGCTTAGGAAATATTGGATGTGCCCCTTGTCTTGAATATTTCATGTATTATGGATAAAGAGTCAAAATCTTCCAGTGAGTCAGGAAGCACTACTTTCTGCCATGACGTCACCATCTTGTCTCAATAACTAAGAATCCAATTACTTTCTGGAGAGGAAAGTTTTACTTTTCTTTGAGTGCCTCAAAGCTTTAAGAGAATTATTAACTGGATTAATCAGTTTGTGATGTGACTCTTCATAAGTGCAGACAAAGTGTCTGCATGTATGAGATTAGCATCGTCAGGCTACTTCTTCAAAGGTTTAGTAACAGTCATATAGTTTTGTAGTAGCGCCGTAATATGGAGTACATTAAAGTTGTGACAAATTTTCTCAAATCAATACTTTCCACAAATCAAAACTGTCAGATGACACCTGGTTTAGCTACAGCTAAAGGCTTTGCTTCTGCAAATATTTAGCTAAAACAAGTTTTTGGCAGGCTGCACAGTGGCGCAGTTGGTAGAGCTGTTGCCTTGCAACAAGAAGGTTCTGGGTATTCCCGGCCCCGGCCTTTCTGCATGGAGTTTGCATGTTTTCCCTGTGCATGCGTGGGTTTTCTCCGGGTACTCTGGTTTCCTCCCACAGCCCAAAAACATGACTGTTAGGTTAATTGGTCTGTCTAAATTGTCCCTAGGTGTGAGTGTGTGTGTGCATGGTTGTTTGTCCTGTGTGTCTCTGTGTTGCCCTGTGACAGACTGGTGACCTGTCCATGCAAGAAAATGGATGGAAGTTTTTGGCATTATTTAGCTAGGCTATACTAAATAATGTAGATAACATTTCAGTGGTTACTATATGGAAGTTATGAAATAATGAAACCAGTAATAAACTGGAACAACTGTGGGTTTATTTATAAACTGGAATGAACTGAGCAAGTCTTTTCAGGAAAATTTGTTAATTTTTACATCATCTAAAGGCTCTGAGTAAAGAACAGCCAAGCTCCAAACATAATAAACATTAGCAGTTATTTTATTGATGAAATGGAGCATGGTTACGTGTGTGGGAAAGAATGTCCTCATGTTGGGAGCCTTGACTAAGGACTTGAGAGAGCCATGACAGGAATGATGACCTTTTCTCATGCAATGGCCCATTCCTACCATAACTAAAGTGATATGGACTCAGGGCAACTAAAGCATGCAACATGGAGACACAACTTAGTGGAATTTGTGGGAAACTTCCACCCACCGTTCGTGAAACGCTGTTATCCACCAAGGACCAAAGTGCATCTAAAAAAGTTAAAGAAAATAATCCAAGTTTATGAAGAAGGGGTAACGCAGAGGAGAAATTCAAGAAGAAGCTAAATTAACAGTTTTCTGGTAGTCATCCAGCGGTCATTGCTTTGTTTACATTTTTGTGCATCATTTGTAGAAATTATCATCCCACCTGTAATTATCCAATTACTGTCATGGTTGGGAAGCGTGTGCGTAGCGCACAGCGCAGCATCCACACATCCACTTCCCTGAAACAGTAGTTGCAGGAAAAGGAGCAGAGAGCTGGCCCACAGATCATTTTATATTGATGTCTCAGACATCAGTGACTCTTTGTGAAATCCATTTCTGCTCTCTGATGGGAACTCCAACAGCTGCTAGCTTGCACACTCCACTTAGCAGGACAAACACAAGGGGCTTGTGAGTTGGATGGGGGTGAAACACAGGAGTATGATAGGACTATGTGCTCTATATGCCTACTAATTTATTGATCTCTGCTGATTTTAACACAATAGGCTTCAAGGACATAATGGGTCGAGCCTTTTTCTCCTCTTTCACACTTTTTGCTGCAAGGTAAACACTTTCTATGGTACAATTCAATTAAGTCCCATAAAGCAGATCCTAATGGGAAAACTGTACATGATTTACTCCTTAAACGAGAAGGCAAGGGCACTTTCAGGAGCAGAGCCGGAGTGGTAACTCGAGAGGTAAAAAGCACAGGACACATTCCTGTCCGTTCGTCACTGACAATTACAAAGGCAAAACGCAGCGATCGATATACAGAGGAACTTTACGAGCATCCATGAGTCAAAGAAGTGGTGGACCTACACACATGCTGTTTACCGTCAGTCATTAGGCATTGACTTTCACAGTGCTCTAAACCTCCACTGGGACTGAGGAGCACTTGGCCTCAGATTGCACCTGCCATCTAAACACAACATTTAAACATTGGTAGAGGACATTTAGCCTGAAGATGAAGTGACCAAGGTTACACGGGTTTACTTTAAATTCTGACCTGCCTGTTGTGACTTAAGATAAGGCAATTTTGTTTGTAACTATTAATTTGAACTTTATTTAATCTTTGATCATGACAGAAAAAACACAATGCAAGTTTCTTGATAAAGGCGACGACACAAAATGAATGGAGTAGAAAATTATCACCGTTTATGCACTGTAGAATGAAAGGACAGTGATACATTTTAAAAAGCTAGTGTCTGCTGAAAAGACACAGGGTTGTTGATCATGACTCGTGTGATGCAAAAAAAGTGTTTCAACCCCAGTTTTGTGGAATACACTCATTTCAATACATTTGAAAAACCACCTCACCCCGGGGAAAATCCTTTCTTCAAAAATGATTTTGACACAAATTGGCATGTTTACATTAAGCAGATTTGTTTTCGTAATTCCAATTTGTGCAATTATATGGACAATAGAAATGCGGCTAATACAAGTTTTATTATTTTAAGCAATTATTTTGCACAGTGTAATGAGAGCAGGCACTGTAAAACAGGATTTCAATATAGAAAACACAAATAATTTACAAATTCGTCATGCTTCATGACAGAAGTTAAAATCTCATATGGATAAAAAAGATAAACTTTTGTTGTAATACCTTCGGTACTCCGTTTACCTCCTGAAGTCTCACTCTCTCTCACTCTCTTGCAGCTGGAGTGGACCACAAACATGTATCAAAAATAAAGTTTCTTTTTAAATATCTTCTCACATCTCTGTACATCCGGTCTTCCTTTTTAAAACACCCTACTGACAATAAACATAGTTAAATTTCACTGACAAGCCAGTAGTTTGTTGAATCCACTGTACAGAAAAAAATAGGATTTTTTGTTTATAACCGTTTGCTTTTCAAAGAATATCTTTAAAAAAATCAAATAAAAACAGCATAAAAACAAGCTCAGCAAGTTCAAAACTTTGATTTTGATGGCCAACAGATTGGTGCACCAATATTTATGCCTCGAATGTTTTTAATTTCAATCTGAAGGCAGCAGTCATTTTTTAATCATGTTTTTAAAAACATGTTTCATATATATTTAATTTTTGTTCTTTCTGATGAAAGTAAATTTATCTAAATTGTTATCAAAGCAAACATGAAAAAAAACTTTAGCCTATTGTGGAAACACCAGAAAATAGTGTGTCCACTATTGGCTGTTTTATGATTGTTAGAGGTCATGTCAGACGCATTACTATACTACTCATCTGTTCTAAGCTCATTCACTGCTGTAAATCTAATATATTGCTATTATAAAAAAGCCACAGGAAAAACAAATTCTTTGTAGAAACTAAGGATTTTACTGCCATCCATTTCTAAATACCAAATAAATCTCAGTCTAGCGTGTTTCAAAATGTTGAAAGTCTCCCGACATAACAAAATGCAGAAACAGTAACACATTGTGCTGAAACCCTTTCCTCCTGAAGCATTTTCACTACAACTGCAGTGATTCCTGTAACTATGCAAGAAGAAAAATCAGACAACACATGAGGAAATATGAATAACGTTTACTGGAAAATATTCAGCTCTCCCTTTTTCTGGTTTTCAGATAGAAACTGCACACCTCAATATCAAAGTCAGTCTGGTTTTATCAAAAGATGTGTTAGCGGAACATTTCTGTTAATTTCACGCAGCTATTTTTCAACACAAAACATCCAATCTTGTGTATTTTAAAACACAAGATTAGATGGTAATTTTTGCAGACTGACACCAAAGTGACACTGACACCAGTGTTGTCTGGCAGCAAAGACAGAAACTGAAACACACATTGCTGCCCTCCGGTCTACCTGGAAAACCATGACTAAACAACCGTTGTGTAAGGAGAATGCTTCTGGTATCACGGCATGTGCAAGGTATCGTAATGATTAACACGTCAACAACAGTCTGTCTGGGAAAGCTCCACCACAAGTTATGATTTAAGACAACAGCACTTCTTTATGTGTCTTGTCCTACTATGTAGACTGATTTATATGTATGACCCAGCATGGCATCCTAACCCGCTAAAGGGGAGGAAAAAAAGAAATCTATAACAAAAGCCCAAGAAAAGCCTGTGGGATTACAGTCATTTTTGATGTACAGCAGAGAAAAAAAAACAGGAAGCACTTATGTAAAACTGTCATGCCTGAAGAGATTACACAACAAAAGGATGCAGCAGCCCCGCTGTGATAATTGTTTACCCAGCGAATGATGACAGCTTGGTAATAAAAGGCAGCAGAAAGTGCAACTCGGCTCACCTGCCAGGCGCCGGCTTCCCGTTTCCTCTGAGGCTGAGCGTATCAGCGCCTTGCTGCTTCAGACAAATTCCTCAGCGCATCTTCCGTCTGCACGCAATTTTTTTTCCTGCAGAAGAACAAGATGGTTAAAAACGAAAGGATTTATGTTGTGGAACAAAAACTGGCAGGAAAACTTTCTCGTTTGACATAAAAGTAGACATTTTTACACCATATGACCACTGAAAACACTGAAGCAACTTGTTGACGTAAACTTGAAAGAAAAAAAGATAACAAAAATTGTAAGCTCTCATGCTTACAGCTTGAGGTTAGCAGACATGAACCGATTTCCAGCTTGATTGGTCCGATAATTTGAAAATTAAAATTCTGATCTTTCCATTCAGCTACCACTGACGAGTGGACATTTATTACATTGTCATTTTGATACCATTTTCAAATAATATAATGATAATAATGCGAGTTAGCTCTCTCTCAAAGACTAGACTGGAACTGAAAGACATTTTGAATGTCCAGCAACTGAAAATAATATTGCTCTTGAAAAAATATTAATCATCAGACTAGTAATTAACTTATTATACAGTTAATTGACTAACTGCTCATTGTGACAGGATTATTAAATCTCAACATCAGTCCAGATTTTCATATCCTATACTGACAGCAAATGCTGCCTTTAGTATTGCATCTGATGATTACTTCTAGAAGAGGAAGTAGCAGAGGTTAAAGGTTATAAATGTAACCCACAGCTATGACGCTCTCTCACTCATCGGAAGTGATAAAAATACTGAGGTTTTCACAGTGTGAGATAGACCATAAGAAATAATAAACAGGTATCTTCTCATAGTAAGCAGCAAAATCTTCTTGGCATCGTGTGACAACAAGTCTAGACATAAAATAATTAATATGATCTCTTTGCGGTCAGCGCGTCTCCTGGAGGACCCGACACGAGAACGCATCTCAGAACAAAAACATGGCTCCCTCCTTGATGATGCACAATAACAATCAAAAGAGCGAAAGACAAAAGAGGCCGGAGTAAATTAATAACGCTGGCAAACACTAAGGAGTAATTCCCGACCTTTCCTCCAACAACGAGCATCATGTCCCACTTCTCATTAAAAGCAGTGAGTCAACAGAAATTAGACAAGAACCACTCCCCTCCCCTTAAATTCATCCCTGCGGGCGTGACATGCTGGTTTCACCCTCTTACCCCGCAGTCTGGCTCAAGCAAGAAAACAAGCTATATAAGGAAATGTTAGTGTTGAGTTCAGCTTGTGGTTCTAAACTATTAGAAGTTAAAGGCCTGGAGGAGGCGAGGCTGTTTATACCGAAAGGTTTTATTATTATTTAGTACTCTAAGAGGCAGCACTTGATAACATGATTTCATATTTAAGCACATAATCCAACCCAAATATTAGTTTCTTGTGCTCACAGTGGGTCAAAGGAGGTAAAATAAGGTTAATATTTGATTTTGTAGGGGTTTTTTTACGAAACGCTGATGGTAATAATAATAATAATAATAATAATAATAATAATAATAATAATAATAATAATAATAATAATAATAATAATAATAATAATCCTTACATGTAAGTATTATTACATGTAAGGTAATAATAATCATTACATGTCTGAAGCTCAAGCCAGATACTACTTACATAATGTGATACAGATGAAGACAATAGTTAAAATGCTCTTAGGTTAAAGTGCAGTAATCGGTCTGAAGTGCCCTGAGCATGAAATAAAAAAAAAAGGGATCCAGGTCAAGCCTCCCCTGGGTTTTTGTTTACTCTTGGGGTTTTAGAGATGACCACTTCCTTCCTCCCGCTCTAATTGGCACAGCACCGCAGTTTCTTCTTCTTTTTCGAACAGACCAGCGGTCAAAACATTTCCATGTGTCTGTGTTTGACACACAGCTACCGTGATGCAAACAGTTGTTCCTGCAGGACCTTAGGCTTCACAGACTGCGGTTAGGATGATGCGGTGGACATCTTTTATGTATAAAGCTGAGAAAATATCAGGCCTGGATCCAACCTGGCAATGCGGCATAATTGGACGTTACGATTTCATATGCTGTCAAAGCGAGCTTTGGGCAAGGCATTTGATGTTAAACTGAAGCAAATACCGAGATCCCCATGAGAAAAAAGAAGAAAAAAAAACACATGCCAAGCTCAGCACAACCTGGATCAAAGACTTTGCATTATGCTAACCCCCAAAACCACATGTGATATTACAGGATTTGACTGGGAAACACAGAAAAGTTTCAGAGATTCTCATCATACCAGACAGGCCAAGGCAAAGAAATTTGATTCAAAGCCGTTTAACACCTTGATGTCTGCTGTTCTCAGGTTCTAAATTCAATTGCTCATTTCTTAATGCAAAAGTTTTATTTTGACTACTTACAATTTAACAGCAATAACAGAATTTTAATCTGAAGCTTCAATAACGTTCAAATACCAGATGGATGGATTCAACATTTAGTTAATGGGACAAGAATCAAATAGAAATATTTTTCTGTGTGTGTATATATTATATTATATATATATGTTGTTGTTGTTGTTTTTTTAAACCTTGATCCATGCTAATCCAAACCTACATAAAAGCCCAAGTCAATTCTCAAATATTTTGAGAGTGTAGGAACCTTCTATTCTTTCCCATCAAAATATATTGAATCACTTGTCCTCCAAAAGGAGCAACATTATTTCTTTAGGCCAATTTTCTACATCTTCAAATTTCATTATTGTGCGCGCATTAAGCAGAGTTGCCTTGAACATTTTCAACATCTTCAAATTTCATTATTGTGAGCGCATTAAGCAGCGTTGCCTTGAACATTGAACTGGTTTAAATGCACATATGTTTGTCCCACTGAGGTATCTGTGAAGGGTGCATTCACAATCCCCTTCTATCTAACTCTAGCCCATTTGTCTAGAAAGTCCGGTCCGTTTGGTGAGGTGTGAATGTGCAATCAAACTTTGATGAAGACCAAAAAACCTAACTCTGGTCTGCCTAAAAACCTAGATCTCCATTTGATTGAAGTGAACTCTGACACGGTTCAAATGCATATGTGAATGCCAAGCAGTCAGGGTACTGCTTCAAAAGCAGGAAGTGAACTATTAGTGCAGGGCGTTCTGGGAAAATACAACCAAAACAAAAGCACAAGTCTTATTTATTTTTATGTTAGTGGGGAAAATAACTAATTATCTTTTATCAAAGGTAAAGGAGAAATCCTCCAACTGCTAAAATCTAACACCACTACACATATTTTTTTACATTTCATGGATATGTAAGTTGTGCTCATGTCTTCTTCAGAGGTTTTTATGTTGTTTCCTTAAGTGGCTTTTTTTTGTGCACCGCCACCACAGGCGAGGGGATGTACAGAGTTTTTAACACTTGGTTTGTTTAACACAGTGTAATTTGAAAGTGAGCCACACCAGCTGAAAATGGAACAAATGTTGCAACTTTGGTCCCCAACAGATATCAGGTGTGAAAACAGTCTTCATTACCATTTCATGTAAATGAAATTGTAAGCCACAGGATGGGCAGCTAGCTGATCCATACTGGATTTAGGCCAAACTTTTGTTCCCAACACATGTGGAAACTGATAAACCCCACAGCAATTTGCTGATAATCTGGGAAAGAAATACATATAATACCTCCACTCCAAGCCAATGACAGCATAAGCAAGTGACTATTTTCCCAAAGATTATGTCACAAGTGAAATATCTGGCAAGTAGAATCTGACAAGTGATTGAATTGCTGCAATCATTGTGAAAGGAAGAACATAAAACATAAAATAAAGGGGAGTGAGGTCGAGTAGAACATTAACAATGTCATAACAATGCATCTGAAGCCAGAGTGGACAAAGTATCGGATTTGATGATAGAGGCAAGGTTTTGCATCACTTTCACATGACATCGGGCACTATATTTAAAACTGATTCTGGAAAACAGAAGGGGAGTGTGACATGCTAAACCTCTTTAAAGCCACAGGCGTTGCAATGTATTGCTTCCCCCCAGTGGTATTTATACATTTTCTCCCTGCATACTTCGTGATCGCCTCCACAACTTTCTTTCAGCCGTCTCAGTAGGCGCGCAGTTGAAACCTCGGGGTGGGCAGCTGGCTCTACATCTGACGTATTCGAGGACAAAAGAGAAACTCCAGATTGTCGTGGTGAGAGCAGTCACCCATGGCACCGCTCACTGGGGTTCTGGTTGTTTATGGTCAGCACTAATTGCAGGTCAGCAAACTCGCTGAGCTCCAGTAACTCCAGCCGGTACAAAAGTAACCGAGGACTGTGGCACTTTTCTCAAGTAAACAGAGAAACTGTGTCGGGATGAAAACCCACAAAATGTCTCTTTGAAATATGTGCTGTAAAGGAATGCTTGACACAAACATAGCAGCCCACATAAGCACTTAAAAAGTTTTAACTTGCATAAATGCCCTAACAAGAGAATGAAATTAACATTTTATCCAGTTCCAACCACATCCTTACTTTTTTCCTCTTCACAACTATGGCATTTGTGTTGGTGTATCACAGAAAAAACTATATACAAAAAGCACACTCTTCCCTTTGCTTTGTGTTGCCTTGAATTATGTCCATGTTTTTTTTCCAATATAAAGTATATGGTCTATTTATTAATCAAATGCTACAGTTTAAGTTGGTCTGTGTTGGTTGTACCATCTCAATAGCCAAGTAACAAACCTACTAAATCTGTCTCTTGAAAAACGCTGCTCTCATCAGGATGTGTGACCTCTTTGCAGTGCCATATTCTTGCAAATGCAACAACAGTAAATTAACATGTGCTGCTCAACTGGCTGAGATGTTATTGCCATTAACTGCAGTGTGTGCAAAGTGAGAACTTTGTTAAACAGTAAGGGTTTAAGTTAAATTGGAGATGCACCGTTTGAGCTTTTCCTAATGAATACTGATTTCCATTTTTCTCTGGTCCTCTTCGTTCCAACTTCAGATGATTATGTATTTGTGCCAGACCTATTTGGTCCACTTTAACCAAACTCTTGCTTGTTTGCCAAGAAAGTTTGGTTCTATTGGGTGGTGTAAATACGCAAACTCTTTTACAGAGCAAAAAACAAACTCTAGCCCGCCTAACAACCTAGATCTCGGCACAGCAGGTGAACTCTAGCACGGTTCAATGCATGAAAGCGGAGGTCGCTCCAAAAGCAGGAAGCAAACGAAAGGGAATTCTGGGTAAATATAACCAAAATAAATGCAAGACCCTAGAACTAGTGGGGAAAATGGCTTATTGTCTTTTACCAAAGACAAAAGAGAAATCCTACATCTGCTAAAATATGACCCTTATGCATTGTTGTTTAACTTTTGTTAAGGAAATTGCGTTCATGTCTTCTTTGGAGGTTTTGGTGTTGTTTCCTTCAGTAGTTCTTGGTGCAACGTCATCACAAGTTGTTCAAAGGGTTTGGATTGTTTGACAGTACAGTGTGAAAATAAACCGCACCAACAAAAAGTGGAACAAATTTTGGTCCCCAATTGAACCGACTCTACCAGACTATCACGTGTGAAAACACCATTGACCATTAATTTTTTGTTGTAACGATTATAGGAAAAACCTGTTCTTTGCAGTTATAGATGCAACAGAAAATGACAAGATTATCCCCATTTAGACATCAAAAACATTACTTGGTTGATGCATTTGGTTGAAAATAGAAGTAGTCCTGGATTTAAGAAAGCAAAATGAGATTTTTTTGTATCTGTCCAACAGTTCTATAGTCAGAGCCATGGCTGATTGACTGATGAACATCTAGATTACCATTTTTACACTGAATTTATATCCCCAGAACTCAGTATAAAATTGTGAATTAGAGCAGTTTATATCACACATGAAGAAAACCACTAAAACATTTAGAATAAACAAGCAGGGTGTTATTGTTCTTCATTGTTACAAATTGTATTTTTGCTTAAATGCACAAATGGTAAAGCTTCCTGTGATGTCCACAGAACCTTTCATCATCACGAGTCAGTACTGTACTGGACACCGGCCCACAGAGACATACCCCGGCACAAGGCAGAAATATGCATCCAACATAAGTATGTGCATGAATTAATTTTGTATTTAAATTGTATTTACTCCTCAGCAAAAATAGCTCCAGCTAATCTCCTCCTGCTCGATGCCAGAGCGAAAACAAAAACAAGAACATAAGATTTAAACTCTGATCTCATCCCAGTTGTGAATTCACAAAGAAGATGAACTGAATAGCAGAGCTTGTTTACCAGCAGTAAGCTTGCTGGCTAGTTTGAGTGCTGCCCCTGTTGCTGTCACTCAACAGTTCTGTGAATCAGAGACCCCCTCGCATTCCCCCGGCTGCTCGTTCCTCTTTCTTTCATGGCCCAAACCTTGTGGCTGGATGCCAGTGTCTGGCCAGCTCAGCCACTGGCTATCACAGTCATACACAAAGCAAACAGAAAATCCACAAACCAGTTCTTCTCTTCCAAATAAGGATGGGCATGTATTCACTCCTTTCTCACCATTCTCAGACAGATACGTCACACTCCCATTGCAGAACTGATACAGCATTGGTATGATCCCGAATGCTGGTGCCAGGGTCTGGGTTTGTTTTCATACCAGTACTGTTTTCATACAACCAAGAAACAAAAAAATGTACCACCAAAACAAGAAGGTGGATGGGGGGAGTCACAGAGTTAAGATGGGCTCTGATCTGTGTGTGCGTGTAGAATGACATGAGAGTGAAAGGATGGACTATGAGTTAGGTAATTGGAGATGTGCTCTCGCTCAGCTGGCTGGCTTGAAAACGGGGTGAGTGTGCAGGTTTAATTCGAGCGCCAATGGCAAGATTTATTTCTGGAAAATGGACTTGCTGTGTCAGAGGAGGTCAGGCTCTGTTTGTTTATTTACAAGTGTTGAGGTGGCGAACGCCGCGAGGCGTTTTCCCCGCAAATATTGCGTAATGTCCTTGCGTAATGTCCTTGCCACCTTGAAATGCTGAGCATCAAATGGGTTGTCCCAATTTCCCCCTGGAGACAGGTGGTCTTGGTGAAGCTTAAACAATGAAATAATGGATATAAGAGGTTGCTATGATAGTAAGACAAAAACCGGAATCTCTGTGAATTCAACTTTGGGATGGAACGTTGTGAGTGAGTCACGATGAGCTGGTTGAAAGATTATAAAACATGAAGGTTTATTGTGTTTGCAATATTAAAGAACGCAATCAAAGGTTTACCACACCCTCCAATCCATTGTGGTAGTAACTTAGCAGACTCAGCTTTAGAGAACACATCCATCTCTGAAGGTTTTCACCTCCGACACATTTCTTTAAATTTAGTGAAGCAAAAAAAAACCACCCAAAATACACGCAATAAAAATATATCTTATGTGATCAGTCTGTAAAGTCAGACTATTTGAGCAACTGTAATCACTCATACACATTGCTTCTGAAGACCAGCTGCTTGTGTCCAATGTTATCCATGTTCCCATTAGGGTTTCAACAATAAAAGAGAAAAAAAAATCTATCTTCACAGTTGCTAAAATTTTGAGAACAACATTTGCATTAATTGGTGAAATAACTAAGGATTTTCAACAATTTTGTCCATCAAGTCTCAGATTGAACCACTAGCAACACAGAACTGTACCACTTTGCCTACAGGAACTGGGCAGCCAATGAAACTGGAAACCCGATTCATCTGCAGATTTCAATCTCTCTAAAGATTGTTAACTCTCCTTTTGTAGCCTATCATCCTCTGCAGCCCTAGGAAATAAACCGTGTAAGCTCTGAGACCAGCTAGGATTGCAAAACTCTCAAGGGCAACATTGCCTTCATTTTTACATTGCACAAGGATAGAAAAGCTGAATCTAGCTCCTACCATTTCCTTTCATCTACAAATAAAGGTTGTCACTGGTCTTTTGCAAAAACATTTGTCCTGACTTAATAATCTGACAATATCCTGGTCTTACTCTTATCCTATTTGTATTAAACTTAGGAATAATACAAAATACCGAGACTCGAAAGCAAAAATGAAGCAGAAGGAATCTTCAAAAGTAACCTTTGTTTTTTAAAGTCTATTTAAAGTAAAGTGAGTATATAGAAGACATTCCTGCCAAGGTCCTCATATTTATTGCTGATATAAAAAGGTCCTGTAGGTTTTTCCATAACCAAAAACAAAAGCTGATCCCACTGTCACGGTTCACATCAATCAACAATTAAGTAAACATTAGTGAGGCATAATAGGCGTTTTTACAAGTTGAGAAACAGGTGAGAGGTCTGGAAGACGTCAACAATAAAACGGGCTGACATCACTGCTTGCTCCTGTTTCAAGTTTGCTTTTTGAACTCTACAGGAAAAAAACATGGTGGCAGTTTATCTCATGTTGAGTACTGCAATGCATTTAAAACCAATCATTAAACTACTGGGTGCAACAGCTCCAGATTATAACCTACAACTGTGATTTAAACAGTTACTCTTTTTTTTAAAGATATTGAAGCAGGAAACAATTGAGTGAAAAGGTTGGATTGAAATGCAGGAAATAGTTAGACATCATATCACATCAATATGTGTTTGAATAGCAGTAAGCAATATTAGGTTCAGTCTCATCCAAAAGGCTTTCTGGGTAACTTTGCTTGTAGCGTTCACCATTTCACATGTGAACAGTTTTGCCTTCTACATTTAAAAATTGAAAAGCTTATGCGAAATCTTTACGTATTCTCATTAAAAAATTTCATTTATAGAGATGCAACCTTTTGTTTGAGTAAAGTTTTGCCTGTCAATAATGAATTTAGATTTTATTTTTTCTATATGGACTATATTATTGTTATGTGCAGCAGCATTTTTTGGTTTATCATTATTTATATCAAGATCAAAAGCAGTTGCACACAGTGTGCTGTAATTTGTTAAGCCGTCCAATTATCTGCTGAGAGTCTTGCTCTCTCTCGCCCTTTTGCAGTCTGAATGACTGGGGAAATATTTGGATCTGTGTAAAGAAAACTGTTTCCTCTCAAATGTAAATTTCTAATCTTCTTCTGGCTTCCTTTTTAAAAACCTCTAGGCTGACGGTGTTTTCTTTCTGCTGTTACCACATTCTGTTAGATCTTATGGTCGATTAACCAAACAACATAATGGATCTTCAGATTTAATACCAAATGTTCACGTACCAAGGCACATCTAGCTCAAAATTATTTGATTATGGTCGATATCTCATTGATGCATCTCAAATTAAGGTCACTGTTAGCTAAATTCTGACTGTCCTTGAAGCTCTGTACCAACAAAGTCAACCAGTTACAAACTCACTTTATATTTACTGAGCAATCAGAGCATCACCAGCTCAGTTATTAATTCAAACATGCTGAAATGTTACACTTGACACTTAACTAATGTAAATGCATGTAATTTAAACAAACATTTTGTTATTGTCTAGTTTGAATAATGTTCTATGGTAATGGCTAAAGGAAATAACAGGCCAAATGTTTCCACCAAGATAATGTTGAGATTACTTAATTTATGGTTCCTAAGATTTTTAAGGTGTCAAAGCTGAACACCTCAGCTGAACAAGCCTAATACATTGACATTTTCAAGGTCAGGCTCCAGTTAGCAGCTTATCAGCAACGCCAGAGCCTTTAGTTCCCTTAATAATCACTGTTTACACAGTCAACATTCCCTATAAAGGTCAACCAGACCTATTGTAGACATGAATAAATTGGCAACGGGGAATATAAAGCAATCAGAAACACCATTAAAGGAATAAATTGATGGAAATGAGATGCTGATCAATAACAACTGATGTCTGGTTGGTTGAAAACAATATGTTTAGCTTGTTCAAAATAAGTAACATCATTCATATAACTATCCGGTCTCCACCAGAACAACAACTCACCCCAGAAGCTCTTTTCACAAAACAGCTCTTGCTCAATGCTGGTAAAAAAGCCAGCCTGTTTTACTCACAGCTTCTTCCCTTCAGAGGTGCATCAGCTCACCAACAAATGTAAAGGGAATGAAGGTGCTGCATTGTTCGTCTACCACTTCACACCTACATCCCAAATTGACTCCAACTTATCAAAGCCAGGTGAACTTTCACCCTAATTCTACTGATAAAATGTGGTGTTAATCCACATGGAAAGCTCTTGGTGTGAAAGTGTTGTGTTTATCTGATGAATATGAACCTGAACGGTCACGTCAGGTCATGTGTAAAAAGTCAATCCGATTCCCTAAAAACAAAGCATTTCACTTAAGTCTCGACACGTACCTTCCTGCATGAATTCAGGTCAAGACCGATATTCCTAAACAACAACAAAAAATAGCTCTGCCTTGATGCTCTCCCTTGATTGCAAGCAGAGCTGAGTTCATTTAAAAGATGGCCTCCAGCCCAAACTGTACTTTATCAAGCATGCTGACCTTCAAAAGCGCCAAAAGTTGTTTGAGGGCTGTTTTGTTGCAATGCAACAAATGTACCAAATCCCTGGTGTAAACAGAGCGCAATGTTACAGTCAGCCTCAGGCCTTTGGAAAAACTGAGATTGTTGAGTCAAAATCTCTCAGTCAGTCATGTAAATATGTAAAACCTGTTTTGGATTTTAACAAGTTCAAACAGTTTTTCATGTTTTGCTTAAAAGGTCTGAACAATTCCTTTAAAATACCAGATATCATTTTAAAGTTGTATCTACTGTGCCTCTCATGTGTATGATTCAACATGAAAACAAATAGTTTGGGAGAAAATGTAGAAATTAAACAAGCTGCAACAACCAGATTGTACAGGGTTGGATCCCCTTAAGCCATTAAGCCAATCCTTTGTTGAAACGCTTTTTAGTACAGTTCCAGCATTTAGTCTGTCAACAAACCAAAATAGCTTTCACACCGATGGATTTGACTAGTTTGTTCCAAAACTTACATTTTTCTAGTATTAAATAATTGATTTGGCTGTATCCTTTAAATCTCTGTTGAACTGTTGAACTAGTGTTTACGACTTTATCCACCTACAAAACATTTTATTCCGTCTGAAGAAAAATAACCCCACAGCATGCATCTACCACAAATCTGTTCTTTTGGTGAAGTGCTTTTATATTTTAAAACTTCAACACCTCTATTAAGATTATTTTAATCCCACAATAGCTTTCTGGTGTAATTTTAATCTGACTTTAGGTGCTCCAACTGTAAAAGGTGAGCCTATGATCAAGCAGATTCTAACTAATACATTAAGTAAAATATAATTAATGTAATCACTTTTTTAACTTTGTGGCAGTTGTTCATTAAATCTGATTTAAAATGGCCTAATTCAGTTTTAAGGTCGATATTCCTAAACAACAAAATCTACTGGTTCTAGTTAAAAAACACAAAATAATTTAGCTTTATTTCACTTGAATTTAACTTTGTATATTTATGCAGTTTTTAAGTGGAAAACTCTTCCTGTGAAGGTGTGCCTTTGTTCCAGTTGGAGGACATCAAGTCCCATAACATTGAATTAAGTAAAATAAATTTTTATGATTAATTTATATAGAGGATTTTACTAACTTAATTTCTTATTTAAATTAACTAATTTAGATTTTCCATGTCAGTATACTTAGATTAAATGCCTAAATGTAACTTGTCTAAACTTAGCTCAAATCCAAACATAGTGACTTGGTTGTAATGTGTTGCCTTAATTTTATTGAGTAGATTTGGGGTATTCTTTTTTACAGTGTGGGTCACATTTAATGCTGTACACTAGGTTAAACATGGGCTATATAAAAGAAATCCCTGTTTAACTTAGATTTTCTTTAAATACACTCCTATTACCACTGGAATATACAACAAAATAACTATAATCACCAAGGTCAAGAGGAATTATGTAATATCTTTCAAATGTTGATATTAAAAAGTAACTAAATGCTGTACTCAGGATTTCAGTAATGAATTATAGAAATGTCAAGAATAAACATGGAATTGACTTAAAAAAAAAGAAACCACTGTAGCCCACATGCTTAGTCTGCATGGTAATGTGAATGTCACATTGAGGCTTGGTAGCTGACGTTTTACAGAAAATTTGTTTGGGATGCTGCTGTGAGAGAGGGATCACTTTTCTTCTGAAGAGTGTGCAGTGCAGCTCATGCTCTTAAGTCTAATATCAGCCACTGCTTTTTTTATACTTCTTGCATTAAAGCAGAATGATGTCAGAAGAAAAAGATAAACAGACTGCTATTACTAATGTAATGCAAGCAAATAATGGCCCAACAAATAACTGATATACAAATTTTTTGATCTTCTTCATGCGTTTTGCAAATCACAGCCCGATGATTGTTGCTTTGAAACATTGGGTGCTCAGAAAATTATTCACTCAGAAAAAAATTGTAAAATCTACACCTCTAGGACAACAAACTGTTTGCAGAAATATGAAACTCATGCAGTGAACGCATCTGTATGCTCTAGGGTTTTCTAAATAATAAATATCTTGATATGATAGATGTTAGAAAAATGAATTATTTAAAGATACTAATTTCCATCAAAATTGATCATATATACTCATTAACATTTGCCTAAATTATTGTATTTCTTCCAGCCAATCTTCCAGATGCAAGTAGCATGTGGCATGCTGAAGGATGCCACATGCTACTTGCGCTAATTACTAACATCATATCTGAGAACTTAAACGGATAAGGAAGGCTCCTCTATCTGCAACAGTGATAATAAATGTTATTTGTTCTCCTGTTTTGCACAACAACCCCACCACTGATAGATTCTCACTAGAGGCAAATAATAATAATAATAATAATAATAATAATAATAATAATAATAATAATAATAATAATAATAATAATAATAATAATAATGTACAATTTACTTTGCATAAGACATTTTGTGTAAAGAAGTGATTTATTTTTGTGACCATGGTTTGATAAGGAAAATCAACAAACTAAAGTGTTTTTGGGTTATTCTTTTACTTATAAAAACTATTTCAATAAACAAAACTAAATAAAGGGAACTCTAACTGAATTTCACACCATATGGGAAAACCTCTACAGCCGGTCACACATCAAATTAATCCACTATTACACAAAAAGATCCTGAGCTTCATGCTGAGATGCAATTAAATAGACTCTAAAACTGGAATGAATTAAGAAAATAAACAATAACAACTGTGCGAATTCGGTGCTTTCATGCCCCTTTAGATACATAATGCAGTTTGTACATGCTGTGCAGCTCGTTAGCTCAAGATACAGTAATTAGAGAATTAGAAAAGAATGTTTTGTACATTTTTAGTAAAGCAGTCAGAGAAGAGGTCTCTTATTGGAAATGTTATTCATAAGTGACTGATTCAAGCCGATTAGTGTCCGAAATAGATTATAAAAAATGTGGAATCAGTCCATTCAAATTAGACTCTTGGGTGCAACATTTAGTTGTCACATCATCAGTGTTTTTCAAGTAATTAAAAATTAAAAGGGTTGGAATTTGTTTTGCTGAAAACTGGCAAAATGTTCTCTTATATAAAAGGCTTTACTCTTAGCATTGTCGAGCTAATTGGTTGATGATTTTCTTTTCACATCTTCAAGGACCAAATGTTGAACATTCCAATGTTCTTCTACTCCATTTCAGTCAACATCGGTGCCTTAAGTGATAGGCTTTGGAGCACCCAACTGAATGCACAGCTTCTGCATGTTTTACTAACTGAAATGTAAGACTTTTTAAGACCTTTGCTTTTATTAGATCAAAGTTCTGAATTTTTAAAAAAAAGACCTTTTTTAGACATTTCCCCAAAGAAATGTACGAACCTCGTCCAGCCAGCTGGCAATACATTGGCACTTGCTCACTTACTTAAGCTAGCTAGCTTTTTTTGCATTTGTTGAGGTTAAATAACATAGCTAGCTTGGCAAGGGTATGTTAACAATGAGTCACAAAGATGTCTGCATGTGACTCAAACATTTGCCTGATGGAAATGTCTGGCGAGAAATAGATTACATATAATATACGATTAAGTAGTCCTGCCAAGACTAAATTTAAGACCTGTGATTAACATATTTAAGGCCAAGATACTTTTTGTTATGCTTTAAGATATTTTAAGGCCTTAATTTTAGATCCATGAATTTAAGACTTTCTAAGGCTTTTCTGGGATCCGGGCTACCTGGAAAGGTGAATTACAAATTCAGGAAATACAAATTGTCCTGAAATGTTCTGTTTCACCAGACGATCTCCACCTGTTGAACTTCATGGTAAAAAACAAAAAACAAAGCAAGGCACCTAAAAAAAGGCTATAACTGCTCTGTTTACAACAAACACCCAGATCACCACAAAACACAATCTTCCTGTTGCTCACCACAAGAATGAAAGGTATGTTCCCCACTCAGAGATGTAGGAAACCCTCCAACAAATATTTGTCCCACAAGGCTCCCGGGACGAGCATTCAGAGGACAATTACCAGGAGCCAAACCCAGATTTGCTGCAAACCCTACTAAAGCCTTTTTCCGAGCGCAGGTGAAGCAGTAACGTTGACAAAGACCTAATAGGTACTGTCTCTGGCCACTTGCCAGTAAGTGAAAACAAGAACTGAACACTACAGGCCAACATGAACAAACAAAAGGAGAGCTTGTTTATCAGGAGAACACAGGGTGCTTTGAATGAGCCGAGGCTCGGGGCGCTGATGTACTTAAACTTTCACTGACCTGTACTTGTGACACTTAGGACTAATGAACATTTTACTTTAGCCAGAATACTTAAAAAAAAAAAAAACAAGCACCAGAAATTGTAACTTTACGGTTATCAGAGAGAAAGACAGGTTGGCTCTATCAAAAGGTTTGCCATGAAATGGAATAGCCTTCTTCATTACCTTGGTCTTGGTTTCTATTTAGTAAGGATCTGCAAATGTACAGTTCAGAAACTGGAAATTTTCTTTAATCGACTGATTGGTGATTGGGGCACTGGTGATTTTTCTTTTTTCTTTATATGGCACCATTTTCAGCATATAAATGCAGAAAATACCAGAATGTACCTTAATGCATTTTCTAAGCTTAATCAAAATCACATTTAGAGACATATAAAGTGGCTCTCTGCAGTTTCCCAGAGCAAATCAGCGCTTCATCGACATCATTTCTTGCCATTATTGCACACTGTATAGGTTACACTGAAGTGAATAAAAACACCGAGGACACTTCGACATCAGTCAGGGGTAGTTTCTCTTTTTTCGATAGACGTGTTCCTATCAACCTATGATGAATGCCCAGGTTGAAAGGGTATCTATCACACACTATCAGTGGCAGACTATTTAAAACTTCAAGCATCTCTTTTTTTATTAATGTGTTCTCCACCTTATTTTTGCTGTTGTAGGATTGATTATGTCTGAAACTTCTTGGAAAACAAATATTACTGAAGAACACCTTGCTTCCATTTTTTGGTTGAGAACTGATTTGCAGCTTAGTTAAATTTCTTCATTTTCCTCTACTTCAATCGTCACAAAGCCAAAGAGTGGTGATTTCCCACACAGGATTATTTTCATGATTGATGAATTATTACATCAGTTAAAGATATAGGAGAAATAGGGATGAATGTGGTGAAAACTCTGTATGTTGTTAGCTCCTTCCACTAATATAACAAAAAGTCGACAGAGAAAAATCCTTGCCACGCATTGAGAGTATGATTTCAAGTTTAAAGAATAACAGGAAACTTGGTTTTGCATGACAAGACAGTCTTTCCATCCCTGAACATGTTCTCGTCCCATGATGACCGCTTACCACAGCTAATGGGATTTCAACAATAGCACTGAAAATACCCAATCAATATTGAATTGAATTATGTTTAACTCAATTCTCCATCCACAGCAGTGGAGTTAACAAAGCAGCAAAACATGCCAGTAATCAATGTCAAGACATGCTTGCAATCTTTTATGGTGTTTATATGACTACATCGTCGAATTCAAGATATTAAAGTTGATCGTTTCCAACATTTCAATCTGTGTTTGCTCTGTGAGAGAGACTTTTTGGCTTGCAGGTTAGAAAATTGATCTGGAAGTCACAGTCAAGCATCATGGGTTTTAAGTAGTTAGGCATGTGACGAAATAAATGTTTTGTGTCTGCAAATTCATGATGGCTATCAGTATTATTTTAGTTTTATGAGAACATGATTAAGAATACACAAAGAGTAGTAGCAGTCTCCTTTCAGTTCAGTTCCGTTATAGTCCCCAAAGGGGGAACAATCTGTTGCTTTTGACCGGAGAAGCCTAACTACTATTATTGTAAAGGTTTGAAGGTCGTCCCGCTCTTAGCATTTAAGCAGATCTTTAGCTACAATGCTAATGAAATGGAAATGCCAAGAATGTCTACTTCTGAAAATCAGTCATTGCCATAATGATAATTATGCGTTATTGAAAGATTGGAGGAGTAATACCTGAACATCAATTACAAAGTCTTGAAAAATGCTAAAATTTTAAAAAGACTTAAATAAATAAGCACTGCTTAGCCTGGTGGGGGCACAAGTAAAGCCTGGTGGACCACCAGGCTTATAATACACTGGGGGAAACCCTCCAATATAACAAATCTCATTCGCCATTGCAGTATCAGTGTAGGCAATATTGCAATTGGAAAGGAGTGTTTATATATAGTGTCAGATAATCACATAATACATAGCCATGACATTTTATGGCAGGATGACATGCTCTTAATCTCCCTCAACCTCCTTCATGTGATGTATATCTTTAGCGGCTAAGATGTTGAAGTTAAAACTCGATGTTTTACCATCGACATGCGTCAGAAAAATTGAAGTAAAGTAGATCCAGTTCAATATTTTTCTGATTTCATGCAACCTAAAAGATAACCATTAAAACCACTATCATTTCATCTCAAATACTGATAAAGAGGCGTGTCCTTAAAGGAAATATTTTAATAATATAACTAAACAGGATTACCCAATATTAGAATCGGCAGGTTTAACCTCCAAAGGCAATTGGTATCAATCAGATAAGTGCAACTCAAACATTATTCCTGCTGGCTGAGCTCAGATAAATTAAAGAAGTAGCATACAATCTGACGACAGCGAATAAACACGGGATGAAAATAATCCGAGTATGACAACATGAAACAAATACTAACCTGACAGGTGTCAGTTCTGATGGCTCCCTGTCGGTAACTACAGTATGGAGCGCGCTGCTGACATGCTGCAGCTCTGAAACGCAACCACGTACCTACCACTCCCCGTTAGAGACCCCAGCTACGGCATAACTAACTCTAGCGTTGTCCAGCCCATTTAGTAAACAGAGACCAGTCAAGAGTTTGGTGCTAGCTCTCAACCTTACCTGGTGTACTCGAACCGAACCCCTCAGGTATTAAGCCTTACTTACTGAAACTCCTGACAGCAGCAGCAGCAGCAGCTAGCGTTGCAGTCGGGTAAAAACTCCCGACTGGTTGAAAACTTCTCGCATCCCTGTAGGTTGGAAACCCCGAGCAGCTCGCGTTTTAAACGCAGAGCCGCTACCGAAACACACGGCTCGCCCTCAGCTGTACGAACTGGAACTTGCATCCGTATGAAAAAACTGTCCAGACTTTGTGACTGAGACACTTTGCAATGAGAGAGAAAAGGAAGCCCGGGCTAACTTTTCCTTACCTCGCCTCGCGCCTCCTCGTCGCCACCGCTCCCACTACTTGGTCATGATAAATCCGGGTCCTGACAAGCCTTTCTCTCGACTGAACTGACGTCCCCACAGGAAAAACACCCCGAAAAAACCCGCGAGTGAGTCGCTGAACTCCAACTGGAGTCTGTGGTTTCGCTCTGCGTGGCTCCTGCTACAGCCGCAGTAGTTTCTTCTTTTTTTTTTTTTTTTCTTCCTCGGAGGTGATGCGGGAGCGCGCGCAGCGGAGATTGGGCCAGCCAGAAGGAGGCGTGCACGCGCAGTTTCAAAGTGACGCCGAACTGGCTTCAAAATCCAAATTGTGTGAGACAAACCTAACATTGTGGATAGTATGAGCTTTACTTTGGATTTACTTTTGATTTCACTCAGTTCTTTTTAACAAGATTTATGCCTGTTAACCTGTTATCGTCAATAATGCCATTCGTCCAGGGCGCAAACTGGGTTTACTGGGATAACAGGTGAAACGGGACAGGACACATAAAAAGTAATTTCAAACTTCCCTTGAAAATTACATATTGGTGATACTCTTAGAAGTCATCATTGTTTTGTACATTTCAAGGCCAAGATAAAATGTATTTTCTACTTAACTTATTACAAATGACCTGTAGTAACATACCTTAATTCATTACCCTAAAACAGGAGTGTCAAACTCATTTTCGTTTTGGGCCAAATCAAAATCATGAATGATTTAAATGGACCGGCTGTGTCAAAATGTGTTGATAAAACCTGTTCACAAACTGTTTAAATAAAAATGAATTCGTAAAGTTAAATATTATTTTATTGAACATCTTCTCAGTCCCTCCAAGTTTTGGAGGGACTGACCTCCAAATCTTGACATTTACGTTTCTTTATTGTCTAATATTTTAGGTCAAATTTTAAAAATCACTTTTTGTGATTTTTTGAAATAAAAATCAAAATATTTGTGATACTAATTTGGAAATATTTGCACTTATTTATGATGATAAATGCCACTGTTTATAACTCGTGTAGATCAAGGAGTATAATTTGACATCAGTTAAAGCTGAGGCAGCTGTTTAGTACAAGAACGTTTCTGATCATTTTTGAGGAAAAATCTGCAATAAACCCCCGGATATTAGAGCAATTTGCTGATTTTGTGTGAATTTCCAGGAGAATTATCAAGAAACTGGAGGGACTGTCTGATATAGTATGACAGTAAACAGATAAAAAAATACTGATTTGATTGATAACATAATATTTAAGCAAACTCAGTGTTTAGTCTAGAATCTAAAGGGCCACATAAAAAGCCATTGTGGGCCAGATTTGGCCCTTGAGTTTGACACATCTTCCCTAAAATATTATATCTGAGGAAATGCCAAATGAATAAATACAAAAAAAAAAAATCCTACTAATACAGCTAAACATTTTTAAGTGTTTGCCAGATTCACTAAAAATGATGGTGAGTGTGAAGTAAGAAAAACCAAATGCTGAACCTGAATGAAAAAGATCTTTTTCTCTAATATTTCATAACTTAATATATTTACTTATTGTGAACAGGGTATGTGTCACATTATATCTGCAAAACATTTTTTTAAATGATTTAGAAATATAGAATTTTACAATACAAAGTACCTCCCATTTTAGCAGGTGTACTCCTGAGAGTGAATGTGTTTATGTATAAAAGAAACAATTTTGGACCTAAGATCATACCCTGGGGAACCCCACAAGCATGGTGAATAAACACAGAGCAGTTCAGGCATTATTAGCTTAAACTTTAAGTCAATCTGACTTGGCTTGTTTAGAATTAGAGCTACTACAGCCAGCAAACCCTCAGACAAGGAATTATTGCAGTTGCTTTTCTGTTTTGGAATATTACTCTGTAACTCGTTGTGGCATTTACACACATCCATTTCCTACGGCTGCATTTGTTCACAGGAAGTTACGAAGACTCACTTCAAAGTAGAAACTTTATGTCAGTCAGTCTAATTTATTCAAATCCTTGTTTGTTTGGTGGGGGGGGGGAAACACAGTGAATCAGCAGGGAGTAAACATATGCACAGCACAAAGTGAGTCTGTGATGCTTATTAAAAAGCGTGGAGTGCAGCCCGACTGACATAATGCATTCGGTGAGGGATAAATGACCACTGGAAAAAGGAAATCACTTCCTCCAGCCGCCCCGGGGCTCTGTGGGGAAATGCTGTGATCTGAATTAATTAGGAATAAAAGCTATTCTTTCCAAGATCTTTTTATTTTTTTGAAATGTTACAAGTAGATGAAAGTCATCCTTTAAAATGTGATCGTTTACAAAAAGTTGACAGCAGTGTGTGGTGAGATCTGCAACCTTTGCCGATGGAGATTTTCCCCAAAGAACAAAAGTTGTCATGTGTGATGACCCTTCAAGCCACCTTCCAAGAAAGAGAATCCAGTGTGAGAGGAACTTGAAAAATTCACAACCTGAGATGAGGAGGCCGCGCTGGAACAGACGTCGACACGTGGGAATGACTCAAGTTTCCCCCCCCCCACATTCCAAGCATTGTTATCCCCCTCCTCACTGCCGAGCACCGAAGCCAAGGATTTTCCAAGTGTGGAGGAGTGAAATAATGAAGGAAGATGACTATTGTCTCCCTTTTTTTCTTACCAGGCGAAGATCATTTCAGTTATTCCTTCAGCTGAAAACAAACAGATGAATGTGCTTAAATAAAACCACCTTGCAAAACGGTTCTTACCCCTTAAACCTGTTCGCATTTTGACATGTTACAGCCATGTAAAATCTGTATGTTATACAGATTTTTTTTATTAAAGACCTACACAAAAAAGTTCATAATTGTTAAGTGGACCAGATGATTTAGTTATTTTCAGTCCTTGTAGTGCTGGTCTTCAACAATTATTGAGGACCTGCTCAAACTATGGCCAGGA
>CAEGAF010076853.1:0-10268 GCA_903067075.1 Micropoecilia bifurca
ATATATAGTTTTGGCTTAATTACAGTTTGGCTTAATTACTTAAGATGCAATTAAGCCAAAACTGTCTAAATATATATATATATATATATATTTAGACAGTTTTGGCTTAATTACTCTTTGTTCTTTCAGCAAGTTACCGTTATTATTCTCTATTCTTCAGTTAATGATTAATAGATTGCTAAATTAGTTGATTATTTCAATAATTGTTTCAGCCCTATAATGAAGAATTAAATAGAGTTATAAATTTAACAGTAAACACTTACAGCTCTAGAAAATTTAAGCAACCACTGGAGGAATCTTTGGTTATTCTACCAAATACTGATTTCTGAACTCTTCCTGAGGTAAAACATTAAGTTTGTTATTTCTAAATGAATATAAACTTGTTTTCTTTGCATCATTTGAAGTCTTAAAGTGCTGCATCTTTTTTGTTATTTTAACCATTTCTCTTTTTCTGCAAATAAATACTCAATTTTTGCTTGGAATTTCAGAGACATGTCAGTAGTTCATGAAATAAAAGAACAATGTTCATTTTACTAAAACATTTACCTATAAAAAGTAAAACCGATCTTCCAAGGTCTCTTAATTTTTTCCAGAGCTTCCTATTTAGCCGCCAAATATGCCTTTCCCTTATTAATTACCTGGAACAATAAGTTGTGTGTTAGAAGCAGTAATTGCTGCTTCGGTTCCCTCTCCTGTCTGAGGAAACTCAGGAGTGATTACAGCTGTCTGAATGCCACCTGCTCTGTTAGAGCACTAAACACTGTGTGCTCCATGCAGCACCTCCAAACCTCAACACAACTATAACAACAACACTAATGGAAACATGCACACTGGCAAGAGTCCAACCGGTCTCCAGGGGCTCGGTTCGCTTCTGCATACGGAGAGAGAGAGGGAGACAGAGACACACGAAGGGAGCGCTTGATTAGACAATGCCCTGCAGATGCTCTAATTAACCTCACCTGGCACGAATCCCCCTAGTCCCCTCACCTCCTCCTGCAGCAGAGCAAAAACCACACCCTGCTACTGCACCGCGGTGTCAGTGTTTGCCTGCTCAGAGTGATTTATTACATATCACATGCTTAAAGGAGCAGGTTACTGCTAAAGGTAGCTCCAATAAGTCTGTATGGTTGACGTCTTTGACTGTGACTTTCTCTTGTAGAGCATTTAATATTAAGTATACACAGAAATGTGTTTTCCATCTGGGATCTGTTCTTCTGATAGTTTCTCCCACCTGAGTTGTGGATCTCTGCAGCTGCTCCACAGTTACAAGCTTCATAGCTAATTTTTGTCTGGCCTGGGTCACCATAAGCCATCTTTTTCAGTGACTTCTGTAGTAAATTGCTTTCATTGGATTTCATTTATGGGTGTCAGAGTAAATTATAGTGAACAAAAGCATTATTGAGTCAAGATTGAACTATCTGTTTATCGACTCTGTTGTAATTTTGCATGAAGCTATGCTAAGTTGTGACCGGTTCATTTTTAAAGGAGATCTATTTTGCTAAATTCACAATTTTCACCTTTTTGTCCTTAGGTACTGTCGGTACCAAAAACAGCCCAATTCCTTAAAAAAAAACACCCAGACATTTTTTGGCAATAAGTTAATGTTTTTTGGTGTCTGGAAAATTAGTTGTTTCAAAATCTTCCCGTTTGTTTTGTCACAATCCACTGCCACTGTGTCATTAACCAAAATAACTGCTATTTTTGGTTTCTGTACAAATGGCTGCCGGAAAAGACAACTGTTTTGTTGTTGATTTAACATTTAGAAACCACTTGATGCATTCGTGTTTGTTGTACAGGAGGCTCCATTTCTGCTTGTGAGTGTAAACGTTGAGTTGGGGGCGTGGCCAGCAGCAGCTTGTTAGGATTTAAAGTGACAAGAGGCCCTAAAGCGGCTCATTCTGAAATAGCCAGAACTAACCAGTATGAAGTCTCATTACCTAAGAATGATTTTGTGGAAAAAATGTAATGAACATGTTTTGTATAGGCCAAAGACTAAACAACTTATTCAAGGAAGAATAATAAGCCTTTTTAGGGGATTTTGGCATGCCATGTTTTTTATCTTCTGCTACAAAAGTTTATAGCTTCTATTTTTAAAAATCCCACCTGCTTTTTTTTCTTTTTTTAAGTCAGGCTCAGATATTTGTAGCAGAAAGGCGTGGATGTTGCCAGCTGCAGCTGTTGCTACACATGTGACTTCATTTCCGATGCCTGGCTTTGTCATGAGGGATGCTCATGTTGGAAATAATGCAGCCGCCTAACCCCAAGGAAACCTGAGGTCATTGTTGCTCTCCTCCGCAGCAATACCAGGTGACAGGCAGGTCGGCGTCAGTGCTAACCGAGGTCAGCCCACTTGCAGTGGGGGGTTGAGTTGCTGCCTTCAGCAACCGTCCTTTGGTGATTTTTTATTTCTCACTTTGTGATAACGTGGGAAATGCTAATACAGCTTAGTGTTCAGTTTTCTTTTAGAAAGACCAGAGCTCTGCAGAATGTTTGAGCTCTCACACACCCAGCTGTTGGCAAAACATGCAACCTGGAGTCCAGTTTCCTCCTGAAGACGTCCAGCTTGTCTCTGAGGCACGGCCGTGTCCTTCCCCTCCCTGGAAAGCTCCTGTTTCAATGTTGCAATCCCAAACAAGCTAAACACAGTGTAGCATGTAGGCTGATGAAATCAGCCTTTTCAAGATTCAAGCAACTGCGGTTCTCTGCCTTACTGTATTCCTGAATGTAGGAAATGTTTATTTCCCTTTATTTTCTTTCCTACACTGCAAAAACCAAGTATTTTTTGGCTTAATTTTAGTGAAAACATCTTGTTGCACTTAAAATAAGACAGAAATTAACTTACAAGTAACCTTTCAGCAGTACATGGTTTTTAAGTCAGTAGTTCCTTAATATTGATGAAAAATGTACTAGATGTTAGTGAACTAGCCTGCCAGTGGAACTAGACATTTTAAATGTGGTTTTAACTAATTTTCCATATTTTCCAATTTAAGGAAATCAGGGCCGATTTCCTTAATTTTGGCAATCAGTCCTGATTTCTTTAATTTGGGAGATTGGTGATTGACTAATTATACAATATTCAGGATATTGCCTGCGTTATTATGTACACGTATTTAATGTACATTATATCCAGATATAATGTACATAATGTTATCTACTACACTCTATATGTAGATAATAACATATACTGGTTATCTAGTATTATATGTTGAAATATGTAATATTGTCCCTCTTGCAGATTATTTGAGTTTTGTAGTAACTAGTTGCACGTACTCTGCTACATCTACTTGAGTAACTTTTTTAAAAGGTGTACCTTTAGGAGTGTTTTACTACGCTGTACTTTATACTTTTACTTGAGTAATTTTACTATGAAGTATCTCTACTCTTACTTGAGTAAAATGTCTGGATTTTTGACCCACTGAATAAAAAATGTTTTAACCACAAATTCACCAGATACAGAGACACACCCCTGCAGTTTTTGTTAAAGTTTTATAAGTTATTTCTTGAAAGAAACTGATTTGGAAAAAAATATTTTTTGTCACTTTTATAAATTATTGTCAATTCTGTCCTTAAAATGGCAAAATTTCCACTGGACTTCATATTTTGATCCATCTCACGTCATTTTTAAATAGTAAATGATTGATAGTACTGCGTAACTACTCAGTACTTGAGTAGACTTTTTACCAAATACTTTTTACTCTTACTTGAGTAATTTCTTGGATGGCTACTTATAGTAGTGCTACTCCTACTTTAGTTCTGTTCACATATGTCTTGTAGTTCTTCATCAATATTAAGGAGTTATTCACTTAAAATAAGGTCCCATATATCATTGAAAGTTACTTGTAAGGTAGTTTTGTCTCATTTCAAGTATAATAAGATATTTGAACTTGAATATGGGAAAAAATACTTGGGAAGATTTCATGTTTCTTCAGTGAGAGATGAGTTTTCAGTCCATCCCACTACAGACGGTTATTAAACCCCATCAGAAAGCTTGATTGCTAATTTGTGAAAGTCTTCCCGGGTGAATCAAACATTTTTGCCGTCGGATCGTCGGATGATCTGTCCAGGGAATCCTAGAGGTAGCCTTTTGGCAGCGAAAGATAAGCGATACGTTTTAAGCTCCCAGCGGTCGTGTAATCCTCATGCAGCTCATGCAGCTGCTGAACTAATCTCGCAGTTTACTTTCAGAGTAGATAGGATCACATAAAACTGCACACTGGCTAAGTTGCTAGACATTCTCCCAGATCTGGTTGCCAAGCATGCAGTGTATTAGTGAAACATGAGGAAATGCATTATAATCCAGCTCAGAGGTTGCAGCTTCATGCAGACGGCGCTGAGGGAGAGAGAGTTTGTTTTCAGTCTGCAGCGGTTCACCCTGGGTACAGGAGTTAGACGTCGGAGGCTGGGGGAGGGGAGCGATGAGATTATGAGTGTTTTTATGTAATGAGGGTTTTCAAAGGAGGCGGGGGTAAACAGAAAAGTTCAGGTGGGCCGGGTTCACAGCTGTTGGGTCCTAAGAGAGCAGTGGCATTTATTTTAGGTAGAGTTATGTGGCGTGATTCTCCATCTTCAGAGGACGAAATTAAAGAGGTATTAATTTAATGCTGACCACTGTGCAGCTTCTGAATCTCATCTAATAATATTCACACAGCCAAATGATGAATTAATGACATAAAGTACTAGTGTAATTGGGTTTTTACACTGGTAGTGCACCAGGAAGACGTCCTCTCCCAGCTTAATAAATGCATCAGAACTTAAAGTCCTGCTTTCTTCAGACTGAAAATGCATCAACATAGTTTTTTGATTGAGACAATATGCATCATATCAGCTTTTAATGAATCACTATTATCCTGTTTTGTTATTTTTTACAATGTTTTTATGATTTGGTTTGATTCCTATAAAGTGTCTTGAGTGTTTAGAAAAGCGCTATCCAAATACGCCATGTTTATATTATTTTTCACGTATAATCCAGAATAATTTTCTAAATTCTTTATTTTCTGTTGGATCTAAGATTAGCTGTACCAAAAGTTAAGTTTATGAACATATATTTTATAACCAGCTTTGGTTCAATTTCATTTCTGAATTAAAATTTATGCCAATAAGTTTGTAACTGTCATCATTCTTGGAAAGAAAATAGTCCAAAATTATAACTGGCAGGTCAAACCTGAAAAAAAATAAAAATAAAAATTAGGAATTGATCAGGCAGTGAGAAGCTGATTGGTACATCTCTAATTAGCATCAATTTATTGATTCATTTAGCATTTCATCTGATGGATTATTTAGTGGCTTCGATTTCTGTGACAATTCAATGCAATTATTCCATGAAAAAAATCTGCTAATGCTGCTCATTAGCTGGGCTTTTTACATGTTTATGTAATTAAATTTTAGCTGCAAATGCATCTTTTCCTACAATACGTCATACAATAAGGAAATTATGTTTTGTTGCATTTTTAGGAAATAAAATGTGTTTTTTTTTTTATTTAAAAAGGGAATTAAATTATTTATTTGTATTTTTTATGTATTTCTAATATAATATAAAAAGGCTTCATTGGATAAATGAAAAAATCTGATTAATTGTCGCAATAATAGTTTAGCCTAAAATAGTTAGTCCTACTGTAAATATTTGGTAAGATCCTCAGACTATTTTTTTACCAGTTGATTTGTTTCCTGCTGTCATCCTCTGAACGTCTAACCGTACTGTGTTCAGAAAATGGCGGACAAGACAGCGGATGGGGGGGCGTGGACGGGATGCGCCGTCATGTTCCTGCAGTCGCTCTTTCCTGGCGTGGACTTGCTCGCTCTCTACAAAGGCGAGCAGGGGAAGTTCATCATCTTCAAAGTCATCAAGCTGACTCTGAGAGGTAAACCCATCAGCTGGGATCCACCAGGGACGATGCACAAATGCAGGGAGGCTTTTCCAGGCTGTCGCATTAATTAATCAGTGTTTCCCTCGGCCAGATTCTGCAGGAGGTCTGGGAGGCTACGAGATCCTAAAGGTCCATGATGCTGAGCCCTTCTTGGGGGTGGAGGTGAAATTCGTGGATGTGGCAGCGTGTCAGCAGTTCCTGGAGAGCTACAGCTCCGGAGCGGTGCTCCAGTCCCTCAACCAGCACGCGTGCCGGCTGCTCAGCCTTGCCCAAGACTTCACCGTGCGAACCCAGCTGAAGGCCGGGCCTCAGAACCTGGATCTGTGTCTGGACCAGCTGGCTGTCTGTCTGCAGCACATCCACCTTTCACAGGTTGGGCCTTTCATTTATTTGCTTCATGTCAGTAGTTCAAGCTAATCCTGTGTAACAAGTTTAAGTAGGACTGGACGACATGGCTGAAAAACTTATCATGATATAAACGTTTCTTGTCATAATAATCAATAATTGTTAATTTGTTTTAAGTACCTGAAATACTGCCAAACTGGTGATGTGACATTTCTTGTTTTATCCACAGTTTTCACTCCAGGCTGTTGCTTTATTTTTTATTAAGCTGTTAACTTTAAACTGCTGCTGCGCCAGTTACTCAACAGGTTGTTGCTAGGTAACCATAGAAGGAATGAGTTGCTAGGTAACCAAAGAGTGAGCCAGTTGATTCCACCAACCTTGTTTAGCTCTCTGTGAAAAGGTTGAGCTGCTAACACCTTTCCTTTGCCTACATCTCCCAGAATGCTGTGCTGCTGAAATTATTGAACATCTATCAGCTGTATTATCAGAGTCAGAATTCCTTTTATTGTCATTGTGCACAAAGAAAAAAAACATTTTGAAAATAGCAACTCTTAAAGGCAAGTGAAAAAATTTAATAGAAAAAAATAATAAGAAGAATATTTCAATAAATATGGTAGAAACACACAGAAGCAACTAGGATTTTAAGGGAAAATAAATTGATCAGGTTTTAACTTAATTAGCTGTGTTCTGGTCAACAACAGCTCTTGGTAGAAACTGTTTCTTACTCTCTTAGAAACGCCTCCCTGATCTATTGTTGTTGACTACGTGTCTATTGATATGTATACATTGTCCAGCCCTAAGTGTAAGTGTTGATGTGTGTCAGCCGGAGCGCCTGCGTGACGAAGAGATCGATCATCTGGAGCAGCAGCTGCAGAGCCAGGCGCTGGGTCCGGCCCTGCAGCCGCCTACGGTCACACAGGAAGAGTCTCCAGTGCCCAGCAACTGCTTCAAGTTTCAGAACAGAGTGTTTGGTGAGTACAGGCAACACAATCAGAAATGTTTTTTAAGAAATGGTTAGTTCTGCACATTTTTATGCAAATTATGAAGAGCCATTGTGGAAGGTTTATTCATGTCTGTACATCCACTCTCTGTTTTTGCTCTTTTCTTATTGAAAGTCTTATTGCTGCGATCACATCCGCAACAGATTCATTGTCAGGTTTTTCAGTAATTACTTTAATATTACCTTATAGTTGATTGAAAACTCAAAAAATCTGGAAAATCTTTGAAAACTGTTCTTTTTCTTCTACTTTTCACTACTATCCAATGTGTCAGAGTTGGTTTGGTCTCCATTGGGGAGCTTCTTTATATGTCTCCATGTTCCCAAACTAACTTTCTAGAACGCAACAAGCTGTCAGGTTCATGTTTCCTGAACGGCGGCCAGCATTTTTGATTAAATATTGAGTTTGGTGCCGTTTCCAGCTGACTCTAATCCATCTGATTGCTACCTGTCTGTGGTGAGAGATTAGTTGAAACAGACAAAATGTGCTGTTCATGTTTGGGTTGATTTCTTAGTGGCTCACCCGAATTTCACATTAATTTGTAGCTTACCTTTAAGCCTTGGTATGTTACATAAAACATGACTCCCCATTAGAAATAAAAAAAATCCTTCAGCTTGTTTTTGCTACAACTTCCTAATGGATGTGGTTGCTCTCATTTTGTAAGACAATGATGTGATTTCTTAAAAACAGAGCATGTATTTCCTTATTACTGACACTCAGTGGCTCACAGACGGTGTCAGCTTTACCTCCACCTTCTCTCAGCTATTCAGCTGGTTGTTTTGCTTTTGGCTTGCAGGCCTGCAGCTACTTGTTTGATTTGTTTTCTCATAAGAGTTAATTGCAGCTGCTCTCCTCTGAGCACCGACTGCTCCGCTCCAAACAGACCCATAGCCTCTAGCTGATGAACACAGGCTACCGATGTGCTTTGCAGATTTGGAAACTTTAGTTTTTGTTCCTAGAAGAGGCGCATATTGATTTTCAGTGTATTTTTTTGCCCTGGTATTACATAAAATCGCGGGTAACGCAGTTAAAGGGTGCAGCTGAAACTACATTATCAATCCATTGAGCAGACTTTAGCTATAAATTGGAGCAGATGTCTCCTTGTGTTAGCCACAACCATCTTCCTTTGCCATAAAATCACTATTCGGGATGTTGCAGCTGAAATAACAGTTTTCTGGATCATCAGAAGCTTCAAGGCTACAGATTCATTTGCCAGCAGGAACTTCAAAGAGTCCGACAAGCACCTGGACGGACTAAATGAGGAGGATTTCACAGAATAATGCTCAAGTTTGGCAGTAAACATCACAGTGAAGTAAAGAAACGGAGTGAAATTTATCAGCAAGAGGACAGAGGCTGGAGCAAAGTGATTTTCTCTGATGACTCATCCTGATTGTTTGGGACATCTGGGAAATCATTTAATGGGAGAGCAAAAGATGAGATCTGCTGCAGTCCATGTGCAGTTGTGTCTCATTCAAGGAAGTGGGCTTGTTAACACTAACCCCAAGAAGAGTCGAGTGAATCAAGAGTGATACAAAAACCTCCATGAAGAGCAACCTTTTATATCAACATAGGCTCTGTTTGGTGACCATCTGTGTATTTGCTAGCATGACGGAGCATCGCATCACATTTAAAACATGATAGTATATTAAGAAATATTGAGTCAGTACTTAAGCCAGCTATGTTTGGTCCTAAAAATCTTTTAAACCTGTGATCTGCTTTTAAATTGTTTACCTGTAGATTAGAGAAACATGTAAAACCATCTAACAAGGCTTGTGTTAATAACAACATTTTTTACTAAACGACATGGAGGTGAGCAGACTGAGCAGCTGACTGCTTGGAGGACTTAATGCTTGGATCTGGATAAATATCTCACAGTCCTGAACCATTTTTTTATTTTATTATTGGAAAGTTAGCATTTTAGATCACTTGTTTCAAGATATCATTACCTAAAATACAACAATAGAGTTTCAAAGTTGTAGCAAAGAACCTAAACATGTGAAAAGTTCAGCCATTTCTGCTCGACTTGACATCTATACAGTGTAGGACTGATATGTTGATTTATTTTAACCGGACAGCAAAAAGTGCTAAATAGGATTTTTTTTATAGACAGAATTTGAACCAGATGACCCTTAAACTATTTACAGACAAAAGGTTTGATTTTGTCTTGAATGCAAAACATTTATTTTTTGCATAATTTTGGCTTAGTTACCGCTGTGATAAGTTGTTCTTTCAGCAAATTACCATTTTTAGTCTGTATTCTCCAGCTATTGATTACTCAATTACTAAATTGGGACATTGCGACTAATCGTTTCAGCCCTACTTGAAGCATTTCAACATAATATAACAGATGCACAGCAATGCTACCCTCTTATGAAATAGAAATTTTAATTTGTAAAGTATTCTGGGAAAAGTTTGATGTTTACATAATCATGCTAAGTAGAATTTACATTAATGTTTTTTCCCCCTTTTCTCTCTCTCTCTGTCTCTCTCTCTTGGCGTTTCATCCTTTGGATCACCAGAGGACCGAATGCTGACAGCGGCAGATGTTCAGAGCTTTTCGAACGGAGTGGGCCGTCAGTGGAAACACGTAGGGAGGGCCCTGGGGAAGAGCTGTCGTGCTCTGAAGGGCCCCGCCATTGACAACCTGGCCTACGAGTACGAGAGAGAAGGGCTGTACGAGCAAGCCTATCAGCTGCTGAGCCGCTTCATTCAGGCGGAGGGGAGGGCGGCCAAACTGAGCCGACTGGTCAGAGCTCTGGAGGACAGCAAACTCACCAGCCTGGCTGAAAACATGCTGGGCATGGAGCCCCGAGAGTAACTCTGTGTGCGAGCTTTCAGACCCAAACTGAGGGCCGGGCTCCTCTGTGGGAGTGGAAACGTTCCCCCCGCCGCTTTTTTACATTCAGAGTAGCTGTTTCCGACTTTCCTCATGTTTGAATCAGAACCAAGTGTGTGTGAATGTGTGTGAATTCACAGTTTATGTATGTGTGTGTGTGTGTGTGTGTGTGTGTGTGTGTGTGTGTGTGTGTGTGTGTGTGTGTGTGTGTGTGTGTGTGTGTGT